>APFE031620206.1:28328-61699 GCA_000404065.3 Pinus taeda
TTGTCAACTACCACCATGATGACACTCTTTCCTTCAGACTTGGGTAAACCTGTGATAAAATCCATTGAAACCTCCTCCCAACGTTAGCTTGGAATGGATAAAGGTTGTAATAGACCCGGGTTCTTAATTGTTTCAACTTTATTTTGTTGGAAAACCAAACATTCTGCCACAAACTTTTGAATATCCAATTTAAGGCCATCCCAAAAAATTCCTTCTTATCCCTCTGGTAAGTTTTTAAAAATCCTGAGTGCCCTTCTAAGGGAGAAGTGTGCAATTCCATAAGAATCTTTTGCTTGAGTTGGGAATTCTTACATAGGTATAAGCGATCTTTGTACCATAATGAATCATTTTTCCAGCTAAATGTATCAGATGTACTAGGATCTTGTTTTATCTTTTGAATGAGTGCCCACACTTCTTCGTCATTCTTCCATTCATCCCTTGCTTTGTTTATCCAATCTGGTTGGATAATAGAAATGGCGCACAACACTGCTTACACATCCTCATCCTTTCTTGAGAATGCATCTACCACAACATTTTACTTCCCTTTTCCTGTAGATGATTTCAAAGTCTTAACATATTTGTGACCCATTTTTATTTCTCTTTAGAGGATAATATTTGTTCTAAAAAGTATTTAAGACTATCATGATCTTTTCTTGCCTCGAATTTTCTTCCCATTAGGTAGGGTCGCCATTTCTTAAGTGCATGTAGTATTGCCAACATTGCTTTCTCATAAATAGGTTTGTGTAAATACTTCCCTTTGATTTGACGACTTTCAAAAGAAATGGGTCTTTCATCTTGCATTAAGACATCACCAATTCCATTTCCTGAAGCATCACATTCCACAATAAAGGTTTTTCTGAAGTCCAGCGTAGCTAAGACTAGTGCTTGGCACATTGCCTCTTTAAGATGTTCGAAGGCCTTTGTTGCTTATGGAGTCCATTAAAATGCATATTTCTTCAACAATATTGTTAGAGGTGCCACTCTTCTCCCATAATTCTTAACAAACTTGTGATAATACCCTGTCAACCCACGAAATCCTCACAGATTCTTTATGGATGTGGGGATTTTCCATTCCTTAATGGATTTATTTTTTCTAGAATCTACCTTAACACCTTCATGAGATACAATATGGCCTATATATTCCACCTCTTGTACTCCAATGAAACATTTTTAGATTTTTGCATATAATTGTTTCTCCTCCAGTAGTTTGAGCACCCTGTTAACATGTTGAACATGATCCTTCCAAGAGTTGTTGTATATTAGTATATCATCAAAAAATACTAACACAAATTTTCTAAGGAAGGGTTTGAAAATTGAATTCACCAAACCTTGAAATGTAGAAGGTGCATTGGTAAGGCCAAAGGGCATGACCAAAAATTCATAATGACCCTCATGAGTTCTAAATGTTGTTTTAGGAATGTCTTCAGTCTTCATTTTGATTTGATGATATCCTGAATGAAGATCCAACTTGGTGAAGCAAATTGATCCATGCAATTCATCCAATAATTCATCAATGATAGGAATGGGATATTTATCTTTAATATTGAGCTTGTTGATCTCCTTATAATCCAGACACATGCACCATGATCCATCCTTCTTATGCACCAATACTACTGGAGCAGAGAAAGAACTTTGACTAGGTTGAATTATGTCGACCTCTAGCATTTCTGCAACCATAAGTTCAATTTCACTCTTTTGGGCATACAGATATCTGTATGGCCTGATGTTTGGAGGAACACTTCTTGGAACCAAATGACTAGAATCATGATCATGAATAGGTGGGAGGCCTTTTGGAGTCTCAAATACCTTGGAATTATTGTCCAAGACTTTTTGGAGATCTAGAGAAATAGATGATTTCGATGTGGGAACCTCTAGCGAACATAATTGTGCAATTACACCTCGTTGTTCCTTATTTAGAAGTTTTTTCATACCGTTATAGTTGATTATCTTTCCCAATTTCCATGCAATACCCCTTAATTAAACCTCCTTTCCTTCTGCACAAAATTTCATGAAAAGTTCTTGAAAATTAAAAGCTATTGTACCCAAGGATTGGAGCCATTGGACTCCTAGTACAACATCAGCACCACCCATTGGAATGGAAAGCATTGGGCTATTCAATACATATTCTCCCATGGATAGCTTGATATTATGGCACTTTCCAGAGCAATTTATGGTTCCTACACTTGCAATCATCACTTGACACTTTGGTGCTGGATATAGGAAGAAATTCAATCGCTTGGCTATCTTACAATGAATAAAATTATGGGTACTTCCCGAATAAATCAACACTATTACCTTTTTATTCTTGATATGTCCTTCTATCTTGATAGTTTGATGAGTTGTAATTCGAGCCAATGCATTACAAGATATGGTCAGATTCATTTCTTCTTTATCTAGGGTTTGTTCCTGGAGTATCTCCTCTTTTTTTGACATTTATTGTTCCTTTTCTTTCTCCTCTTCACAATCTATGTAGAATAATTTCTTCTCGGCACACTTATGACCTTTAGTTTACTTTTTATCACAACTGTAACAAAGCCCTTTTGCTCTTTTTTCTTCCAATTGTTGTGGTGCCAACCTTGCAGGTTCTAGAAGGCTAGGGGCAACAACACTTCCATCTTTATAGTTGTGAGTGGTAGGCTTCCTGGTTGCCATAATTTTGCTTTCCATTTTTCTTGCTAAATTGAATGCCTTCTCCAACGAATAAGATTCCCAAAGGAAAACCTCATGTTGGATATTATCCTTTAAAGTCCCTATGAACACCAATTCTATGCTCCTCTGGAATATCTTTTACCCTTATGTTTGGTGAGCACCAGTATTGTAGCAATAATGCTGCAACTCCTAGGCTACCTACTTTACTCTTATCAACCCGGTAGTTCATAACAAACTTGGAAGCGTCGGTGCTATATGCACAAGTACTAGTTCTCAATGCAGGTTGTCACTTGGTCAGCTGGTGCAAGATCACTAGGAGCTTGAGCCAACATCTATGGATTCCAGAAGAAGCTCTATATGTGATGAAAGGAAAGAAGGATTACTCTACATATGCTACTCTAACTACAGAAAGGAAAAAGCCTGAAATGTAAAGCAAACTTAGTAAACTCTAATTAACCAACTAATCCTTCTTTTATAGAAAGCACTATGAAAACCACGAAAGGAATGCCATTAGCTACTCAAGGAAGTAAACAACATCTAACTAAGCTATTTCTGGAAGTAAATAAGCAAAAAACATCTTTTTGGATTTTTATGTATTTTTAGGTGAATTTGACATGCATGTAATTTATTGTGTGTGAATGTGGTAGCGAATAGGTGGCGTCGGAGGGTGGTTTTGTGATTTGAGAGGATGTAGGATGGTGTGGATGGGTCTTGTTAGGATTCCAAGAAACTCTCCTAGGTTGTAGTTCGGAGATGCCTGGTAACATATAAATTCAACTTATTGTTGCAAATGGATGAATGGAATGAATGATGCTTGTCCAAGCTAGATAACCACTTCTATTTGTTTCACTCTAGTCATGCGTGAAAACTCCTAGACTACAAGGCTTTATACCACCAACTAATCACAATTTAAGGATTGGGTGAATATGGAGAATACTGACCACACTAGCAGATGCACAAGACCATGTGATGGCCAGCTACAACCAGTAAAGAAGCCTACAAATCTAATCTCCTAATACACAGACAAGATGACAATTCTCTAGCACTAGATGAAGAGAAACCTGAATAGCTTATGCAATGATACATACAAGAATTTAGCATAGAGATAGGGTGACAACTACTCTAATGCTAAACATCAAGAGTTCAAGCATACAACATATCAGGCACAGCTTGGAACAGAAGAGAAATCCAAAGTGAGAAATTAACAGCAAAAGAAGATTGCATTAGCTGAAAATGAAGACTAGACGCTGCAAGTGTCAAAATAGTTACAGTCTCCAGAAGTTGAACCTTACATCAAAACGTCAACCATCAACCTTGATTACATCTGTTTTTTGGGTATATATAGAGTTTCATTACAAAATCACTTGGCCAATTGAGGTATGGAGGGGTCTTAATTGACCACCAACTGCATTTAACTGCCTGATGGAGTCTATGAGTGCGTTTTCTTGCTTTAGTGGATGAATCTAACCTCTTCAGGTGCTTTGCTGTCCTCTTAGGCTGCTGGAGTGTTCGTATCAATGAAGTTCCATAACTGCTAAATGCAGTTACATACTCATGCTTTGTCCTTTTCTCTTCGACCATACTGACTGTTAAATGTGGTTGTTGAGGAGCAACAAAAAATGGTACTGGAAGGCTGGCCACCTTCGTCCTTCAGGCACACGGAATGGTCAAGGGACGTTGACTACATAGCGAGTGGACGAGTGAGGTGAAGGAGCAAGGTTGGTCGTCGGATCGGGAGGATAGATGGCGGAGATGGCCTGGCAGAGGATATTGGAAGGAGCAGGAGTAGCATGAACGTGGGTTGTTGGATCTTAGATGGGTAGATCCAACGGTGATCAGTCGGCAAAGGTGTGTGATAGTTATCGGACAGGGACAGAGGATTAAGCGGTAAGTGGTATCGATCGCACCACCTTCAGGAATTAGGCAGTAAAAAGGTGAGGGCGTGCAATTCCATTTAGCATGTGACACGTAGTAGTGGAGGAGAGAGAGAAAACTCTCTCCATCGCGCGCTAACGTCCCATCGCTTTGTGGGCGTGAAATGTGCGAAGGCCGTCTGATCTTGGCGGAACTGATCGGATGGTGGAGAAGTGATCGGGCAAGTCACTTTATCCGGCGTGACAAGAGTCGTTAGATCTGGTTTTTGGTAAGTTTGGGCCTTTACATATGGCGATGTGCGATTGAGATTAGATCGCATCGGTGGAAGCCGAGGGGTGCAGCCTTTATACACACATGGATGCGACTTGCGATAACGATTAAACTTGGACCCAATAAAGGAATTAGATGTTTTTAGGACTGATGAAGAGAGATTGAGTGGTGAAAGGGAAGGTGATAGTGACCGTTGTGAGTCTCCTTTGAGCGTGACCAAGGACCAAGCTCACTTCCGACCTTTAGAAGTCAAAGATATGTAGTAGAGCTAACACTAGCTCTTTCTGGGGATGCGATCCTCCCTGTGAGGTCTCAAGAACTGCAGACCGTTGCCTTTCCTGTGAAGACCAGATTAGCAAAATGTCCTAGTGTCCTATTGGGCATGGAGTCTAATTATGCCTACACTAAAACTGATAAAGCAATCATATTTACAACTTCAAGGCTTGAGGACCTTAAGCAACATAATTTTTCGAAAACCACCCATTAACTAGGCCATCAAAGTCTGTCACTCCTTCCATACTTTGCAACATAAAAGTATTGTTCCCTTGAATCTGAGTGATGACAAAAGGTCCAGTCCACAGAGAATCAAATTTCCCATGGTTGCCTTTCCTCTCTTTCAGTGCATCCCACTTAAGAACCAAGTCTCCAACCCGAAATCTATCTGTCTTTGCCTTCCTATTGAAGGCTTCCTTGATTCTTCCATGATGTTCTACAAACATTTCGATCAGTTGTTCTTTGATTTGATGCACTTCTGCCAAGTCAGTGATTCTTTTTGCCATGTCCTCTTCCTCATTTTGCTCTTCTTGCAAGAATTTTGCCACAGGGAGGGTTAACTGAATTGGGAACACAACCTCAGTTCCATATACTAGCTTGAAGGGAGAATTCCTTATGGATTTCTTGGTGGTCACTCTGTCGGCCCATAGTGCATACCTAAGCTTAGAATCCTAATTCTTTTTGTTGTCTTCCATCAGCTTTTTAATTATCCTTATCATGCTTTTGTTGGAAGATTCTGCTAAACCATTTCCTTGAGGGTAATATGAGGTGGAATGAACCAGCTTAATGCCCATTGAGCTACACATGTCCACCAACTCTTTTTCCCTGAAGGCTGTTGCGTTGTCTGTGACTAATTTATGGGGACAGCCAAACCTAGTGATAATATTCTCTGTCAAGAACTTCATGACCACATGATGATCAGACTTTCTTGTAGGGGTGGCCTCAATCCATTTACTGAAGTAATCATTGGCTACTAAGATCCATCTGTGTTAGCCACTGGAATGTGGATTGATTTCTCCAATGAAATCCAAGCTCCACTACTAAAAAGGACAACTAGCATGAATTGGCTTTAAGGGGAGGGATTTCAATTGCTGCTTTCCCTCAAACCTTTGGCATCTGTCACAAGTTTTAACAAATGAAAAGACATCCGAAAAAAAGGTGGGTCAATAATACCTAGCTCTGAGGATTTTGTGGGCTGTGGTCTTCCAGTAGTGATGTCCTCCACAAATGCTAGAATGAAACTGATGCGTGACCTCCATGGATTGTTATTTGTCTAGACACCTTAGGAGGATTCCAGAGGGGTCCCTCCAGTAGAGCAGGCTTTCATGAATGTAGTACTTGGCTACCTTGAGCTTGATGGTTTTGGCTTGGCTTAAGCTTAGGCCTAGAGGAGCTTCTAGATTTAGTAAAAATTGAGCTATTGTAGAATACCATTCACAAGAAGCTAGATTTTCTGCCACTTATTGGTTCTGCCCTAATTCAGCTGTTTCTTCTGTTTGCCCATCTTCTGAAATTTTGCTTATGAGATTTATGTCCAACATCTTGCAATTTTCTTCAGCCATTAGTTTGACAAGGCCCTCACCTCTAACTAGCTTGGTGGGCTTCAGCTCGATGTTGAATTCAATCAGCTTCACTATCCATTTGGCCCTTCTTCCATCAACATATGGCTGCTTTAGGACATCTTTGACTAAAGCAGAGGGCACATATGCAATTACCTTGGAGTGCAGAATGTAAACCCTAAAAGCTTTCAAGGATTTGATAAGAGCATAGGCATGTATTTGTATAATATCATACCTCAATTCAGCATCCCTTAAGGTTTTGCTAAAGAATGCCACTGGATGATTTGAACCTTCATCATCTTTTTGCAACAAAACTGCTGCAAGGGTGTCATCTGAGGCAAATGAAAATATATGGAACTCCTTGCTGTAATCTGGGTTGATTAACATAGGAGCTTCTATAATGGCTCTCTTAATGGACTCAAATGATCTTATTTCTTCCTCGGTCCATTTGATTTCTGATCCCTTTTTCAACATGGAGGTGATATGTTTTACAAGTTCTGCAAAATTTGGACTAAACCTCCTTACAAAATTTACTCTGCCTAGAAAGGACTGGATATCCTTCTTTGATCTTAGGAAAGAAAAGGTCTGTATTTCTTTCACTCTTTCTGAGTCAATTTTTACACTTGCAGCAGAGACAATGTGTCCTAATAGCTTGCCCTCTTCCAAAGCAAACTGTGACCTTTTAGGATTGACTGATATCCTAAACCTTCTGCATTGCAGAAATACTTTCCTCAGGTGCTGCAAATGATCTTGATGGCTGCTGGAGTATACTGTTATATCGTCAAGGTAGATAAGGACAAACTTATCTTTCTCTCCCACGAATTCTATATCCATAGCTCTCTTAAAGGTTGCTCCAGTATTCATCAACCCAAAAGGAAACTCGGAATACATGAAAGTGCCCCAGGGAGTGGTGAATGAAGTCTTGTCTTGATCATTTGGATGTACAGCCACTTGATTATACCATGAAAATCCATCCAGGAAAGACATCACTTTGGCTCCTAATACTTTTTGTAGTAAGTGCTCCATCTTGGGTAAAGGATAATTGTCTTTCTTAGAGCATTTGTTTAAATTTCTGAAATCAACGCAGAGCCTGGTTTCTCCACTTTTATTCGTCACAACAACCAAGTTGGCTACCCATTTTGAGTATTTGAGAGGGACTATAATTTTGGTAGCCAACAACTTCTTAATCTCTTTCCCAATCAGATGAAGGACCAAAGGATTTATGGGTCTCAATTTCTGCTTGAACAGGATAGTGTCTTTCTCCAAAGGAATCTTATGCTGGATGATCTTTTTATCATACGTTTTGAGGTCACTATATTCCCAGGCAAAGACATCAGAAAACTACTTCATCAAGGTGTAGTATTCAGAACTTTGGGCAGCAGACATATGGGTGGAAAAATTTATATACCTTGGATGATCCGGACTCCCTATGTTATGCTTGTGGACTGTAGATTGATCTTCTTTTTGGGCAACCTTATAAGGCACATCATTCTGGTCAAACAAATTTTCTAAGGGAATAAGGCCTTTAGGTATATAATTGTTGGGCAGTTGGACAATGCTATCTTTGCCAATTTTGTTCTTTAGTTGGGATTGAGGGTTTTCTTCCAAGGCTTCATTCTCTTGGTCAATTTGCATTTCAGAGAATTCATCAATGACTTGCAGAAACCTATTTACTTCATCATCATCTTCAAAAAAATTCTAATGCTGGACATTATCAGGCAAGGATGGTCTATATCTCACCTGAACTTCATAAACTAGTTTAGGAGGCATGGGAGGGATAAACATACTAGCAGATACAGCAAGGGAGTCAGCAAGCTAATTTTTGACTTTGGGGATATAGGAGATACAAAAACTATCAAAAGAGTCTTTGAGTATCCATACCTCATCTCTATATGCTTTCAAACTTGGGTGTTTTGCTTGAAACGTTCTATTGACTTGTTGAATGATGAGATCAGCATCTTCGAACACACTTATATTCCTGATTCCTCTATCTTTGGTGGTGTTAAGGCCCAATATTAGAGCCTCATATTCTGCTATATTGTTGGTGACTTGGAAATTCAGCTTGAAAGACAGATGTGTGCTCTCTTGTTTTGGAGATATCAACACCACCCCTACTCCTGCAGTTTCCCTTGAACATGCTCCATCAAAGAACATCTCCCAAACCTGACTTCCTTGCTCTTCCATGGCCTGGCCTATTGCTTTCTTGAGCTATAATGAGGCCCTCTGGGATTCTTCGATTTGGAGAATACATTCTCCAAAATCAGTGTCCACAACGTAGAAGGGATGATTAGAAGGGTTCTTCTCATCACTAATGATGTAGGCCATCTGTGCTTCTCTGTACAATCTTCTACTTTCCCCTCCAAAAACTGGGACAGTGGCATAAGATAAATCATTTTGTCATGTTCCACCCAGCCTCTTAATCCATCCTCTAGAAAGTAGCATACCGAACTTAGGGGGAACATATGCCACCACAATATCCATCATCATGCTCTTCATGGGTAGCTGAGTTAGGGTAATGGCCAAGTCTTTGATTAATCCCAGACGTTTTACCTTTCTTGAATCAAAGGAGAATAGATCATGATAAGGTCTGGTAATGTCAAGGTCTAACTCTTCCACGATAGCTTTGGGCATCAGGTTATGGCTGGCACCAGTGTCCAATAGGCAGTTATGGAGGGTTTTGTCTTGAATGGTCAAGGAGACATAGAATGATGGGCAGTTATTGTCATAAGGTTCAGTCATTGGGCTGAGCACAACTGCAGGTTTATCATCTTGCAAATTTACATAGTCATGTGAGGCATGTGAGGCTTTTAGTTCAAGGGCATCCAGAATAGGCTTTCTAAATACCTCACTCTTTGCAAGTTTTATTAGAGGCACAGATATTTTTAACTTCTGGACTTTTGATTCAAAACTGAAAGGGGAAGGGAACTTGTTAGGACCTCTTACCTCTTGAGCTAGGGCTTTGGGGATGATTGGTTCAGCTGCTGGCTTTTTCTGCTTACTGGCCTGCTGCTCTATGGGGAAAACAACTCTTTGAGCAGGATTCTCCTTGAAATTGTTCGTTCTCGACCTCAAATTATACCATTGTTGTTCATCGGTCTGTAGAACAGCTTATCTGTCCTGCTCTTGATTGGTCTAGTCCCGAAGTAATGATTTTTCATAGGCAGCTAATGTCAAGAGGGCAGCATTGCCCTTGTCTTCCATGCAGTGAATCTCATCCTCTTCATCGAACTGCTCGTCCACAATGAATACGTTCTGAAAAGGGGCCTTAACTCTCTGTCCTTCATTGATCTCCTTTCCTCTCTGAATGATCTACATTTTATCATTTTCTCTTCTAAATGAACTTCGATTTCTGGGAACAAATGAATTAGGCAGCCTTGCCTTCCTAGAACGCTGCTTAACCTTCAGCTTGGATATCTCAGCAGCCAATGACTCTATCATCTTCATCATTTTATCTAATTTGGGTTTTGAAGACGAATAAGAGGTGGAAGCTTCACCTCTTTGCCTCCTTCTGTCAGCATGTCCCTTGAGTTTTTCTACAGCCATGACATTAGATTCTACCTCTAGGGCTACATCTTGCATTTCGGCCAGTGTGGCACATATCCTCTCTCTCAACAACAAGCAACAGTCTAAGTGAAATGAATTAGCATAGGTGAGTTTTGCAGAGGTGGGGGTAGGCTTTACTTTAGCCAGTATCTTGCTATACATACGATTAAGCCTTTTATTAAAATCAAACAAGGATTCCCCATTCTCTCTCTTGAGGTTTCCAAACTCAGTATGGTACTATAGCAAGTCTTTCTTATCTCCCCAATCCTTCAAAAACACCTCATATAATGATTCAATGTCTGCTATGGACCTAGGGATCGACTCTCTGAACCACTTTCTAGCCTCTCCATCAAGGCTTTGAACAAACACTCTCATCCACACATCATATTCATTGATGTCAAGGTTATCAACATAACTATAAAAAGACTCAAGGTGCTCTTCAGCTGTTACCCCCTCTGTACCAGTTAATTTAGGCATGTATTTCTGATATTCTCCTGCAGACATGGAATTCAAAGGAATAGGTAGGACCAAGGGTTCGTACCTAGCAGCTATGATTCTTTCCATCTTAGTAGGAGCTTGTGGCCCTGCCATGACTGGGGTGGGTGAATGGATATTGGTAGTTGGAAAGGTGGGGAGCTGTGGAATAAATGACAGGGACAAAATAATATGATGGACTATGTGGGAGGTTTTCTTTGGGCTGAGATCCAAAGGGGAACTTAACGAAGAAGGAGATTTATGAATCTCTGAGGGTATTTCCTCACTAACAATGCTAGGCTCTATATATTGAAACTGTACATGCTCAGCTACAAGCTTCTATTACAGAGATACATAAGAGTGTTTAGGCTTACCTAATCCTGATGCTCCTTTCCGTGATGTTTTTCTTTGCTTGACAATCTTCTCAGGGTCAGGCACTAGGTCAACAGGTGATTTCTGAGGATTTCTCCGGGTATGCCTCACAAACTGAGCCAAAACTGTAATGTGGAGTCGCCAAAGGTTGTTCCTCCAGTAGAGTCGCCAGATAGATGATTACAACCAGGAATGTGTCCAAGCTTTGTCTATCATCAAAGCTAGATCTGTGTCATTCTCCCAGGGAAGCTGAGCTTCAATCTCCTCTCCTTGGCAATGGTGCCAATTATGTTAGGATTCCAAGAAACTCTCCTAGGTTGTAGTTCAGAGATGCCTGGTAACATATAAATTCAACTTATTGTGCAAATGGATGAATGGAAGGAATGATGCTTGTCCAAGCTAGATAACCACTTCTATTTGTTTCACTACAGTCATGCGTGAACACCCCCAGACTACAAGGCTTTAGACCACCAACTACTCACAATTTAAGGATTGGGTGAATATGGAGAATACTAACCACACCAGCAAATGCACAAGAGCATGTGATGGCCAGCTGCAACCAGTAAAGAAGCCTGCAAATCTAATCTCCTAATACACAGACAGGATGACAGCTCTCTGGGACTAGATGAAGAGAAACCTGAATAGCTTATGAAATGATACATACAAGACTTTAACACAGAGATAGGGTGACAACTACTCTAATGCTAAACATCAAGAGTTCAAGCATATAGTATATCAGGCACAGCTTGGAACAGAAGAGAAATGGAAAGTGAGAAATTAACAACAAAAGAAGCTTGCATTAGCTGAAAATGGAGACGAGACGCTGCAAGTGTCAAAATAGTTACAGTCTCCAGAAGTTGAACCTTACATCAAAACATCAACCATCAACCTTGATTACATCTGTTTTTTGGGTATATATAGAGTTTCATTATGAAAGCACTTGGCCAATTGAGGTATGGAGGGGTCTTAATTGACCACCAACCACATTTAACCGCCTGATGGAGTCTCTGAGTGCGTTTTTTAGCTTCAGTGAATGAATCTGATCTCTTCAGGTGCTCTGCTGTCCTCTCAGGTAGCTGGAGTGTTCGTATCAATGAAGTTCCATAACTGCTAAATACAGTTACATACTCATGCTCTATCCTTTTCTCTTCGGCCATACTGTTTGTTAAATGTGGCTATTGAGGAGCAACAACAAATTGTACTAGAAGGCCAGCCACCTTCGTCCTTCAAGCACATGGAATAGTCAAGGGACGTGGACTACATAGCGAGTGGATGAGTCGGGTGAAGGAGCAAGGTTGGTCATCGAATCAAGAGGAAAGACAGTGGAGATGGCCTGGTAGAGGATATTGGAAGGAGCGGGAGCAGAATGAATGTGGGCCTTTGGATCTTAGATGGGTAGATCCAATGGTGATCGGGTGGCGAAGGTGCGCAACGGTTATCGAGCAGGGATGGAGGATTAAGCGGTAAGCGGTATCGATCGCACCGCCTTCGAGCATTAGGCAGTAAAAGGGTGGGGGCGTGCGATTCCATTCAACACATGACATGTAGTGGGGGAGGAGAGAGAAAAACTGCTCTCCATCGTGCGCTAACGTCCCATCGCTTTGTAGGCACAAAATGTGCGAAGGCTATTTGATCTTGGCGGAACTGATCAGACGGTGGAGAAGTGATTGGGCAAGTCACTTCATTGGGTGCAACGGGAGTCGTCGGATTGGGTTTTTGGTAATTTTGGGCCTTTAGGTATGGCGATGTGTGATTACTATCAGATCACATCGCAATATCGCATCAACGGAAGCCGAGGGGCGTAGCCTTTATGCACACATGAATGCATTTTGCGATAGTGATTAATATCGAACCTGATAAAGGAATTAGTAGTTTTTAGGACTGATGAAGAGAGAATGAGCGGTGCAAGGGAAGGAGAAAGTGATCGTTGTGAGTCTCCTTTGAGCGTGACCAAGGACCAAGCCCACTTCCGACCTTTAGAAGTCAAAGATATGTAGCAGAGCTAACAAGTCCTAGAAGGTCTTAGGTGGCCTTCTGGAGGCTTTTCCCACACTCAACCTTCAAAAGAAATCCTACAGGAAAATCTACAAGAGGACACAGGAAATCTACAAGAGGAAAACAGGGCAACTACAAGAGGCCTACAGGAGGAGTTTAAGAGAAGTTTTCATTGTTTTGAGGGTGTGATAGTGGGTGGAAAAGGAGGATGAAAGTTGGAATGAGGTTTTAGGGCGCCTATGCTCTACTATGAATCACCGGGAGAGAGGAAGATGATTGGATTTGTTCAAGGAGAGAGGAAGAAGTTCTATGGAAAATGCAGGAAAAGAAGATAGAATTGAGGTGAGACTTGGGTGACCTGTAGGGTATGCATTAGATGGAGGATGGGATGGCTGATAGGCTAGCCTGCTACTAGAAGAGATCTGCTACAAAGGAACTGACAGTCAACCAATAAGATCAAGCAAGCAATGAAATGAGTGCATCTAGAAAAAATAGAGTTTTGCATGAAAATAGTCTAAACTATGATATATGAAAGGAAATGCTGAGAAATTCTGCAAGAAAGGAAAGCATGAAAGAAGAATATTACAAATAAAGAAGTGAGCATGATGAAGAAGATCAGAAGCAAAGAAAAACTGGACTATTAACCTACTAAAAAGCTGCAAACACTAGAAGTCCTATGAATGAGGAAAATCTGTGTTTTTGGGGCAGCAAGAGGGTCTTTGCCTCAAATCATGGTCCCAAAGGGAGGAAGAGAGGCCAAGGCACTATTTCTAGCCTTTTGAAGCTTCTCTTTATCACTGCTTAACCTGCTACAGAAAGCACAAATGGAAGCAAACTATTAAATCATCAAAAGAAGCCTATTCTTAACCATAAAAGAAATACATCTAACAGCAACCTAATCTACAAACTGAAATAAAAAATACAAATACAAGTAAAGACGAGCTTGGCTACTTGGATTGGGCCCTAACCCAAGATCTTCAATCCTCTGAGGTAACTCGGTGCTAGCTGAAAAAGGATTCCATCTTTATTATCAAAACAATAACAGGATTACATGAAACTGTCACAAAATAGTAAGCTCGAAGTTCAACAGAGTTTACATAAGCAAAAATTCAACAAAAATCCCGACCCTAGTGAGGCCCCAGGCCTCTCTACTTATACAAATGAAGCTACCAACAACTTCCTTAAAATCAAGGAGGCTTGGCTCCCAAAACTCGAGATAATCATCAGTCATCCTCCACTTGTTCGACTGCCTTCTAGTGCATGATTTGGCTTCTTTTACTCCGAGTTGAATGAAGGGGAATTCGAAGTGAGGAGTAATAAATGAGGGGGATTCCCGCCTATAAGTCCTCTTATTTGTCCACTTTGAGTTATTGCTACCATTTGTCCACTGGATCCTTGACATTGACCTCGAAATTCATCAATAATCTGCATTAAACACATGTTAAACCACATGGCATCGTAACTAACTCAACTCACTCCATAAGCATAAATATAATCAGAAAATCATACAATAAGCTAAGGGAATGGTTGATTTGACTAGCTTAGGATGTAAAATGAGCCCATATAGTTACCCATTTATGAGGCTCATCATCACCCCCCTACTGAAGGTGTTTCTCATCCTCTGAGCAACTTAGTCCATCTCCTCATCTTTTATGGCCATGGTGGCCTCCCTAGCATCCCAGGCTTCTGATGTGGTCTGCTCTTCTTTGTCATAGAATCTTACCTTCCTGTCTATCTCTTCCCACTACTCCTCCTCTTCTTCTTCTCTTCTTCCTTCTAACATGCCTAATAGTAGTGGAGGACTCAGTTTGAGGCCAATCCAGTTGACTTTCAGCCTCTACATGGAGTGCTTTTCCATTGGCACCCTTTTTATTGCCTCCTTCAGCCTCATGGGGGAATGATATTCCCTGATCTACAGACTGTGTGGTAAGGTGTTCCATCTCCTCATGCATGCATGCACATAGTAATCCCCAAGTAGCCTTTGCATATCCTCAAAGTGTGCAATGGCTTGTGCTTGATTGTTTAGATATCTAGGGGTAATCTGAGGATCATTAGCAAGCAGTTTGTGTGTGCTGATGAATGCCATGGGATTTGATGGCTCAGCTCTTATCATTAATGGCTCATTTTGCTCTTTTATCATCAACCTTTTTATTTCGGCTGCCCTCAACTCTTCATGGTTCATCCATGACGCCATCGCCATTAGTTACAGGTCCCCTAGCCTAGCATTGGGGTCCCACACATTCATGTCTGTGAGGGCCATATTATGTAGGTAGAATTCTACCATTTTTGCCTTATCCTCTAATGTGCTTTGGTCACATAGATCCATAAACTGCCTGTAATCTTGGAAAGGCATTATGCCTCTTTGTGCTAAAGTCTTTATCTAGAATTGTAACCATTGGTCCTTGAGATAGAGGTTTAATTATGGGAGTTTCTGAACACAAAGATAAATGCATTGAAATATTTTTTCAGAAATGGAGTCAAGAAGAGATAAGATTCTGCTATGAAGAAATATGGCAGAAAGAAAGTCAGGAATATGAAATGCAAGAAGCAGAGAAAATAAGATAGTCTGAAGATGCAATGTTGTGGTAGCAATCCATGGTTGAGAGACTATATGAAGAGGAAGGTGTAGTGGACAAGATCAGATTGTGTTTCAACCCAAATTCAAGAAAAGCCAAAGAAAAATTGCAGCAACAACAAGTAAGAACCCACAACAGAGAATGAAACAATTTCGAGGATATAAAATTTGGAAGAAGAGAAAAAGGAAATGCAAAATTGTGGAAGTATTGAGTCATTGTATGCCTAGCAGGCATAGTTAATTCATGTTGAGTCAAGATAAGTCATGTTTGAGTTATGCTGAGTCAAATGGTCGTAATTAAGGGGGAGTGTTAGAAATTGTAATTACTCTCGCATGAATGGTTGGCTAAATTTAGAGAGTCAGTTAACTGAGTCAAGTTGAGTGAGTTCAAGTTAATTTATAGTTTGAGAAAAGTCAAATTTAGAGTGTGTGTGCATGTGAAGTTATTTTAGGCGATTCACTAGATGAAAAAACTTAAATACCCTTCACCGGGTTCATTGTAAGAATCAAGTTTTGTGTGATTAATATAGAAGAGTAGCGGCTCCTATAGTTTGTGTGTGTTAATTTTTGTGTTTCTCATTTCTGCCTTTCCAACAATGCTATGACCAGGGTTGTGAAAAGACTTAATTGAGGTTCAATGCATTTTAGGATAACTTTTATCCCCATAAGTGACTCCCACCTTCAAATCCTCCCCATAAGGTTAGTTTCAATGTTGGTCAAAAAACATAATTTGTCCACATGTCAGATGTTATGAATCAGGTGGTGCAGAGGCTTAGTTGAGCTCGAACACATGGTAGGATAACTTTTATCGCCATAAGTAGATCCCACATTCAAATACTCTCCATAAAGATTTGAAGCAATGACCTGATGAAGACTAAATGCCACACAAACTAATTAATATACAGCTAAATAAAATTCTATTTTTATTTATCAATTTTATAATTCTAATAGAAATGGTTTAAATTCATTGATTAACCAAAATGATACATTTCTACATTTATTTTCAAAATCTAGTTATGAACCAAATGAAAAAAACTTAGAATAAGTGCTTTTGATAAACTTGTTCATTTAGAAAAATGACAAACTTAACAAAAACTTCAAAAATAAAGTTGAATATGTAATGTTGCTTCCATAACATTATTGCAGGAGCAATAATGAACCGTGCACATAAAGCTTTCATTTCAAGTTTTCATAATCCATGGGAAAAAGGTTTGATATGGTTTTTGGAAAAATTTTCCGATCATATATAACTCTTGATCTTTCTCATAGTAATTAACTCTTGATTTTATTATTCTTTTGTGAAGTGTTGGAAGAGTTGTCAAAGAGTATTATTTTGTCAGGTTTTGGTAGAGTTGTTGAAGAGTTTAAGTGCCCTGAACATTCATGAAGGTTTTTTGTTTCATCATGTAAATAAAGGGAATTTTCTTCTGGTCTTTTCAAAATGCAAAGTTTTGTTTAATGGTTAGATAATTTCATATATATATGTATATTATTTATTTTATTTTATGGTGAATGGGAAAGAAAAAATACCACCAATTGATCTAAATAGTTGGTTTACAAATACCTTCTTCTCATTTAACATAGATTTCAAGATTTTCTATTGACACTATATCATATGTACAAGCACATAGAGTTTGGGCCCTCATAGGAAGCGATTGGAAGTAATGAGAGAGGAGGCAAAGTAATGCACATGAATTTCAATGTTAAGATATCACAGTTTCACAAAGTAATAATAAGGGATGAGCTATTATTATATGACAATATCTTATGAAGCTTAACATGGAATGCATAAGTTTTACTCTATACCTTGAAATCTCAAACCGATGACATTATTGAGTGATTTACTCTTGCAATTATACATAAAGTATATCAATTAGGTTTATCCCAGGTGGTTGGGAGGAATGATTATTCTCCTTCCCACTTGTTGTCACTCATTGCATTATGAGTTATTAGTTGCCCATAGTGCAAAAGAGCAGTGAAGTTTGAAGCCATTTCCCAATCCATATAAGCTCTCAAAGCTTAATTTGACCCTCTCCGTTAGATAGTGCTCGGAACAAGCTTTCCAACGGTAGGTAGAAGTCCAAAAAATAGACTCCTGGATCCAAAATTAGAGGAGATTGAAGCTGCCCTTTGAAAGCCAGAAAACAAAGAGAAAATACCAAGGGTTAGACTCATTGCAATCAAAATTGGAGTCTTGGAAAAGCAACATCAAGGGAGAGTAGATCAAACGTGTGATCAATGATTGCAAAAGCCAAAGGTCCAAGGCACGACATATCGACGATCAATGAGATTTCAAAGTGCAGTGCAAAGGGGCAGTGTATATCGTTGATCGAAGGCCCAAAATCCCACAACATCAACAAATTGGCAATCCCGCAATATCAGAGGTCATGGAATATTGGTGATCGGCGATTCGGGATGGACAAAGTCCAAAAATTTACGAAATGGAAAAGTCCCAATATAGTGTTAAAGCGTTGGGAGGGGCTAATTTCATTTAACAAAGAAAATCAAAGAAAAACCAAGGGCGGATGGGCCCTTTTCTCTCTACTCCATGGGGCCACGTGGCGGAATACCATTGGTCCCTAAGAATCCACAAGGTAGATGATGTCATCATGACATGGTGGTACAGAGGACATGTGGCATGCTGATATGGCATTTTCAGGGGTTCTATGGGGGCATATCTGGGTGACACATGTCACCACTCAGGAAGTGCCACGTGACACTAATGATGTCATCAATCCCACATATCAGCGATCGACAAATAAAAAAGGTCGCAACTCCAATTAAAAGTTTTTTATTGTGATTTGTGGTAAAGGGGGTTGGCCCATGATCATGATCACATGAAGGGCTGAAGAACTAAGGTCTAAGCACAAAAGGGGCCAATCCCACAGATCGACGATCGCATAGCTCAAAGCTCCTCCTCCACCAAGGTCCCTTCCAACTTGCGATTGCGATATGCGATATTTATTTTGATATGCCTTATGAAAGTTTCGCGTCTGAACAATCGACAAGTTTTATGAAGTATGATAGAAAGGCCCTCTCCTATATTGCGATTGTCATATCCTGAGTGGGCCCATTCCTGTAGATCGATGATTGCAGGTGTCAAGGAGAGATACCAAAGGCAACCTCTAGAAACCACGAATATGTGGAATTCTATGCAACAAAGGAAAAAGACCCCCAGAGGTAAGTCTAGAGACACTAGCACCTGAGGACTAAGCACCTGGTGATAGCCCCCGATCAGATGAGAAGAAAGGCAGAAAGGGGCTAAACCAAGGGGAACCAAAGGAGATCAGGACTCGTTGTTCTGTGATGCCTCTTAGCATAAGGGTCTCGATGCAGCGATGCCCTGATAGTGTTGTAAAAATCTTTAAAGGCGGACGCTTTGAAAACTCAAACTTTGAATAGAGGTATGGGGCAGTGGCAGAGCGATATGGGCTCATCCTGTGTAAGCCCTTGCAACAAGAAACTAAGGACTACATGGGTTGCTGAAATAAATTCCATTGCTTTGCCAAACGACTTCGGATAGTAAATGGAAGCATGGGGCTCCACTTTGATACACAACGAAGGACTACTGGGACATGCTCCATTTATACTATGTAACAAGTAACCACAACTAATCACTCCAGGTTCCTATGAGTGGTGAAGCCAAACAGTTAAGACCGAAAGCGACAGGCGGACTGGCCGGAAGCATTGAGGCAGAGACGTGGCCTGAGCAGAGGCCATAACGAGGGTGTCTAGGAGATATTTTCCTTACCATCATCTAGTTCCCTTTATTTCTGTTTATATTTCATTTCTGTGTATTTTCAAGAAGGGAATCAAATACCGAGGGTAATAATTTGGGTATCAAGCTTTTGCATGCCGAGACTACTAGTCTAATAGAAAACTAGATACTCTGGCGAAGATATTTTTGTAATTGTAACTGAAGCTCCCCCCTCTTCTTATAAACAGGGGGAAGAAACACTTAAAAGAGGTTCTAGAATTTTGCACCTGTAGTGGTCCAAATTATTGGGTTCCATTTTGGTTCGAAATGCTTGTTCATGAGGGACTTGATTTGTAGATTGTTGAATGTAAATGGACTAGTGAATGAGACTCCTTTTGAAGATTAATGAAACTTTTCTGGTGATTCCAATCATGGAAATTCACAGTATGTTTTCCCCTCTGTAAATCTCATTTCATATATTTTTTTCCTTCTCTGAAATAGTGTAATGAAACTGTCAGTTTCTCCCTGATTCATGGATTTAATCTGGCTGCTAAATAGCGAACAGTCCCTATGTTTAAGACACAGTTACTTCTATTAGTTTGTAACCTGTAGTACTTGTGTACAAGACATATTTACTTATGTTATTTGATTAACCTGTAGGACCCGTGTGAGCTCAGATTTACTCATGTTGTTTGGTGATAAAGGTACCCATGATATATCTAACATGAAACCTTAGTTAGCGCTCCATTGTGGGTTTTACCAGTGTTCGTGATTGTATATTTGTTACTAAGCAGCGAAAACTCGTGTTAGTTACGGATTTACTTAAGTACCTGTAACGTGCACAGATTTTCTTATCTTTCTGCTGGAACATTATTGCTTAGGATTCTATTTGTAGACCCATGCATCAAGTTCCCTACTTTCTTTCCTCCTCTTCACATTACTACAACTTCAATATAAAGTTTCCTGTTGTTGTGTGTCGGCCACCAAAACAAGGAATTTCTCTTTGAGGTTTGTGTGATTTACCCCCTGAGCATTCAAATCCATGTGTTGGCTTGAGTTTACCTACATGAAATTCGATTGAACCAAGCCCCATTTTATCATTTTAAAATTCGTGACAATTGGAGTGAAACCAAAAGCCCCCATTGAAAATCTTCCATGCACTCCTCTATTTAAGATGTCCTAGGGAGTGGTCTACAATCAAACCAGAGACTGTCTCTAGCAAGATTTCTATGTATCTCGAAGCACTCGTGTTGCGGGTGCTGTTAAAAGCCACTAAACCACCCATGTTCAATTCTCAAAAGTGACATGTTAAGCTCTTAATGAGTATATCATTGTAATGGCTTCAAGCATTGTTGTTGACCGTCTTTGCTCCGTGAAGACTCTAGATTTTACCTTGGGTACCATCCTTGAAATAAGGAGAAGTACTCAAGGAGTGAGTGGGTGGGGGGCAGAGGTTGGTGGCAAGAAAGCTTGGCTATAAACAAAATTAAAGAAAAATTAAGTACCATTAAACCATGCAAGTGGTCATAAGAAAACATTAGGGATTTGGTGGTGTTCATGATCCACTTAAAACGAATGCTAGACACTTAAAACATACGGGTGGGCTAGATACCCATTATGTATGAGGTCCTTTGTAATGTCCTCTCCAAATTGAGGACAAATGAAGGACGAAATAGCCTATCAATCCCCATAGGTTTTTGTCCTCAATAAATGGGAAAACCCAAAAATATTCATTCTTGGGAAAGCTGGGCAAAAGCAAAGACCCAAATTTGTGCTTTGGAGTAGAATTTAGTGAATCAATTAAGAAGAAGAGACCCCTTTAGAAAATCTATAAATATAAGAGGGTTGAATTCATTTTGGATCATCAATTGTGGATCAATTCATTTGTTCTTTAGCATTAGCTCTAAAGGTTTTAAGACCCTTTCCTTATAGTAATTCCGGTGGTGAAAGATTCCACCCTAGTTAATTTTATTTATCCTAATTTTTGCTTTGTTCTAGCACATGTTGTTGGGTAAAAGTTTCTGATTTGTGGGATTTTTTGTTTTTCTATTTGCAGTTTACACTATTGTTGTCTTACACATGCTTAGTATGTATCCCATATACTATATTTTTATGATGGGAAGGTATGGACAATATATTAGATGATTTTTGATGTCTTTTTGGCTTATATTGGGCCTATCATGCTTCTGGCTCACAGTCATACTACTTGGATAATAAAGCTTTTAGAAAATGTATTATTTTTATATTAATAGAAACAATGTTTTTTCTTCTTAAAAAAAATGATTTAAAGAGGATTATTAACACGCCAATTCAGACTCTTCTGAGGTAGCATCCAATTAATCAAGTTGGATTGAATCTATTTTTGAAGTCCGATGAAGTCATTCTAAGGCAAGATCCTAACGGAGTTTTGGATAGAGATATTAGACCATAAGATTCTACTCTGTGGCAAGTCGAAATTTCTTCCTGAAGTAGATCCGCATATCAATTTTTGTGGAATGAGATCAAGTGAATGATTTGTGATAGGTCTAGTTTTTTTGCAGCATCCAATACAGATTCAAACACTCTAGAGTAAATGTGATTCATTGGAAAGGTTCCATGGGGTCGCAACAGTACAATCAATAAATCCAAGCATGTTTTTGTGGCGACCCAATAACGATATGAACATTCTGAAGTGAACATGACTCTAGTTTCCTATAATGTTTCCATAAAGATCTGTATATTCTGAAATGTACGCGACTCGGAAGGTTTCATGGGCTTTCGTGACAATACAATTGACGAAGCCTAAGTTTCCTGAGGAGCGTACATGATGATATTTTTAAGTACAGAATTCTGAAGTGCATAAGCTCCAGACTAAATAACATTCCTCTTGTAAGGGTTTCTAGAATCATGTTGGGGTTTTAAGTTGGGATAGTCAAGAAGATTAGTCTTTATAATGCTCAAACACATGTCATTGAATATTGTTGAATCTGGAACGCGATATTAAAATCATTGAGTTATTGTGGTGATTGAATTAGGAACAATAGAATTCTCGATGTATGAATAATGGCTTGTCAGTAAATAAAATTTCTTTATGCTATTGTGTGGGTTGTTTATTTTCTAAATTTTGCAAAAGAGACTTTTTATTAAAAAAATAAAATAAAATAGTGAATCCTAGGGAAAAATATGTTATCAAAGCATTGGATACTTGTCAGTGTGTGACCATTGTATGTTTTTGGGAGATACAAGTAATGTTACAGTCAAGAAGAATAAGGTTAATCGTAGGGAAGCCATGGAGGGTAAGGAGGAACAAGGATATATAAAAACCAAGGATGTCTTACATGTACTGACACATGGACAAACGAAAATATCAAATTTGATATTACATGGGCAACAACAAGGAAACCAATTAATGTACACATTGACATAGGGACATCAACAAGTTGCTCAACCAGTGACTCATCTCATAGGAAGTGAAAATGTTGCTTGAAATAACAAAACCAACATGGGAGAAAATGGAAGTCAAAACCCTGGACCTCCTAACACCAGGGAAATCAACAGAATGAGTCACCAACCATTTCCTCCTTAATTCACAAGTAATCAAGCCACGAAAAACCAAGAACCTGTTGAACAAAACACATTGTTGGACGATTACTTTCGAGAATATGCAGCACTTGAAGATTACAAGCGAGCAACCACAACCTTCAATGAATACAATAATTTCATATTAAAAAAGAAGACTTATGAGATAACCTAATTCTAATCTAATACACAAGGTGAGTAAACATTCCATTTCCTCATTTGATGGATCATCTAAATGTACAAAAAGAGTGTGGGTGCGAAAATTGGACACCTACTTTAGGGTCAACCCTATGGTGGAAGCAAATGCGATCCAATTTGCCACATTATGTCTAGAAGGGGAAGCACATGAATGGTGGTACCATGGTCTAGTAACAATGGGGCATGCCAACATGACTTCTTATGAATATTTTACACAAAGGCTGATAGAAAGATTTGATCAGAAGAACCCAAACACCCACTTCAGAGAATTAGCACTACTCAAGAAGACGAGGTTACATGAAGGGTTCATTGCATAATTTGAACGTATCATTGTCATGGTAACAAATATATATGGAGAAATATTAGTCATGCTTTTTTATGGAGGCCTTATCCGAACCATCACAAGGCTGGGTAAAAGTATTCAATCCCACAACCCTTCAAGAGATTATCAAGAAGACTCGTGATATGGGAGATGCATCATTCAAATCTAAATCCCCTCCAAAACTTTTCATTTCCTAAAAAGATAAGGAGAAGAAGGCCCCTCAACATGATTGGCCCAAAATGGACATATTAAATGAGGAAACTTGAAGTGATCTAAGGAGGGAAAAACTATGTGTAACAACCCCTAGTTGATTTCCTATGTAAATAAATAAAAATAAGACCACGGTAATGGGACACACATTCCAAGTTATATGGTTGGCAAAACATAGTGATGGGGATCAATGGTGATTAATAAATGGCGATGGAAATTGGCAAAGGAAAAGTGGCATTAATTGATATTTTATTTATGAAAATAATGGAAAATAAGAGAAAAGGGAGATGAAAGGTCACAAAATTGCATGAGGAGGAAATTGAAGGAATATTAAGGAAAAATGAAGAAACTAGAGGTCTCAATGATAAAAAGGCTTTTGAGGATCAATTCACAGTTTTTGGCTAGTTAGCTTTTGACAATTCTATGGTGGAGCTCTCTCTATTCCCTCTCTCTCATAATCTTGCTCACTTAGAAAAATCTTGGACCATTGTTGGAGGATGCTTGGAGTGCTCTAGTTTTCATTGGATTTGGAGAAACAAGGCAAAGAAAAGTGGGAAAGCGCAAGGGAAAAATGGGATCAAAAACTACAATGGGATTTCCTTGCAGGTATCGAGTTGCATATATGATTTCCTTGCTAGTTTTGGCATGCATGGTATATGCATGTGGTTATTTGGTTATGATCTGTGATTGACATAGAGGATTGTCTAGATTGACAATGGTTTTGCCTAGCCTTTCCATTTCTTGGATAGCCTTGGTATTATGGGTTTTTCCAATTGTTGTTGTTGATTGGTGCTTAGGTTCCTTATGACTCTGGTTTGAGTTACTAGTTCCTGGAGCTGTTGGTTGGAACAAACACTCCGGAGCCTTGGAACAACTTGGGTTGAGTTAGTAGTCCTAGAACCTAGGTTGGACAAATGCTCTAGAGAATTTGGTGGGTTGAGTTACTAGTCCTGGAGTTGGGTTGGACAAATTATTTAGAGCCTTAGAAGGCTATGGGTTGAGTTATTAGTTCCTGAAACCATGAATGGGAAAAAAACTATGGAGCCCTAGACAACTTGGGTAGAGACCGATCTAGTTGGTGTTAGTGATGTTCGATCATGAGGTGGAATCACTGGTTGAGGGTTGAGGTGGTTTGGCCTCTGGAATATCTGGTTTGGTTTTGTTTGGTTTATTCCATGAGATACCACACTCACACTTGGAATATGGCGCGAGGGCAATTGGCTGAAAGAGAGATTTGGTCTAGCCCAATCTATGGCCGGGTGGTACGTGGAGGTCCTTGACTTGGTTGGATTTTGCATATGTTGATAAGAGCTCTTCTCCTATTGTATTTTCATGAGTAATTGTACTAGTTATTATTTTTCTTATTGTACTAGCTACGAATATTGATATGTTTTTCTTGTTGATGAATGGTTAATGAATGCATGCGCTAATAGATGTTATTTCGGCTATTATGAGAGGGCATTAGACCTTCTTTACGATTCTCAGGTAATTATCAGACCCTTGTGTTTAAATATGCATTGATGACATGTATATTATATGCCCTCAACATGTTTGACGAAATGATTGTCATGGTTAGGCCTGGTTAGGTCAAGTTCTTGATCAAATTTTGTACGAATAACTTTTTCCTTATGTATTTTATCATTCTTTAAATTCTCACGAAGTTTTGGGAAGTGGTTTGGAGGCTAGCCTTAAATGGTTGCTCAGAATCAGGGACCGCTACCTCTGAACTAGGAAATTTTGGTTGCAACCACCCAGATGCAGTCTTGTGCATGCAGTTGGAGGCTTCCAACCACATAGAGGGCTTGTTGTGGGTGCGGTTGGGGACCTAGGTTAGAGAAAATGGTGTCCAACTCAGGTTTTGGCCACCTAGGGTGGTTACTCAACCTCTGAGTGACTTGTAGCCCCAATAGAATGTTATGAGATGTCAGTTTGTCTTTTGTGGTCATCTCCAATTCCTTAATGGAATATAGGAGGTCGGGTCATGTCATAGTAACTCTTCTTGTCATGTTTACATAGAATCTCGATTAAACTAGGTAGATATCGGAGGGTTGGTTACTGATTGGTATCAGAGCACCCAATTTCAACGCTTGGACTGGATAGGCAGAATGTTTTTGTCATGCATGCATGTCAGTTGTGTATGTGTTAATTATACAGGCATCATGATTTTCATTTTTGTAAGTAGTGTCGTCTTGTAGAGGTTGATGATGTTGATGTTGATGTTGAAATGATTTATTATTATGATGATGTTGATGTTGAAATTCACTGAGGTATGTTTATTATGGTTATGTTTGGTTTATCTGACATGGTAAGCTTGCAAGAAGTAAAGGATCAAAGACGAAAATAAAAATGGTGGAACACAGTTCACGCGATCCTCCCTATAGATCAAATGAACAACATGGTAATGAGTACTCCCGTGACATAGTAGACACATTAAGAAGTTTGAAAGAAAAGATTAGGAGTTTTAAGGTAGATAACGACAAAATCATTCATTCACGGGAAAGAATTTCTAGGAAATAGGAGAAACAAGCAAAGGTTAATGCATTCATTCTTTAGATTCTATCATATTGCAGAGACATGGATTGTGAAAATTCCAAAAAACATAATTCTATTAAAACAACTGATATTATTTCTCCTAATTGTCAATTATAACAATTTATCTGTGTTGTATCAACTACAACCATCCTCCAAAATTTTTCCTTAGCTTCGTTTTGGAGCCTTCCTACCAACCATCCTTAGCAGCATGTCTTGCATTGCCCAGGTACTTATGCTTTCAGTTGAGTTTCTTTGGCATAACAGCTTGTGTTCGCTAACTTGTTTGCCTTTCACCCGCAAGATGACCTCCCATGACTTGGTCTCAAACTGGTTCTTGCGTTGAATTGGAAAATTGCATAGCACTGGAGGGCAACCATCCTTGCTCTCTAGAATTGCGTAGTGCATCCTGGTAGCCAGCACTGCTCTCTAGAATTGTGTAGAGTAGGCGGTCTACCTTACCCATGAAAATTGTGTAGAGCAGCCTATCACCGGGCTTGCTCTCAAAATTTTCACAGTTGTGGCTGGAATCCTTGGCTTGAGTCAATAAGTTGTGCAGAGCTTGAGGGGCAGCCAAAGCCACTCAGCCCATAAATTGTGTAGAATTCATCCCAAGGCTTGATGACTGTTGGGTGTGCTCATAGGTTGACGATTTCCCTCTAGGAGTGTGAAATATTGTCTTGCATGCATGGGCAATTTTTCTTGAAAAAACAAAAAGAAAAAAATATCCCTAGATTTTAGAGATCCATTTTTAGCAGTTGGGGGTTATGTGCAAAATACGTTTTAGAAACCTCTCTCCAAGTGTTGCTTTTTCCTAGAATTGTTGCATGCGCGTCATAAGCCTCAATCTTGTCAAAAATATTTATTCGACACCTCAGAGACCATTCTTCACTTTCGATCTTGGAGCTTTGGCATTCCCAATGCATGTAGGAATTTTTAGCACACTCATCACAACTTTTCCTGGGTAAGTCCGTTTTTCATGTCTTTTGTTGCTTTTTTTGTCATTTTTTACATTTTGGTTTGTGTGAATGCTATTTTATTGGTTTTATTGAACACTTTTTGTTGTTTCAATGCATGCTATCTTGTAGAAGAGTTGTTTCAAGTTTGGCATTGCATTTCCTTGTTGTCGTATGCATGACATTGTTTCTGCACTAATGGTTGTCATTGTGGCGACTCGCTTCACACACTTCATTGTTTCCCCTTTTAATGAACCCTGCACTTAATGAAATCACATGCATGACCATTCAATCATGTTTGCACATGCATTCAATCCTTACTGTTTTTAGTTTCCAGTCGACAAGTCTGAGCTACCTTGGCCAGGACCTTGCCTTGCCTGGCTTGCATTATGCATTTCTGGGATGGAAGGCCTTTCCTTGCTCCTAGGAATTTCGTAGAGCCTACCTCACACTGGCCTCCCAGGATGTTTTCTGTGCAATTTTGAGAGGTAGTGCCCTAGTTGGCCCCGGGGATTGCGCAGTATAATTTCCCGGGTTGTAGTCATGCTGATCAAAATTGTGCATTGCGCAGTTCCATTCCTTAGTAGGCCAAGATGGATTGTGCTCTGTGTAGTTTCAACAGTTAGTCATCTCATTGGTAGCCTATACTATGTTCTTCACAGTTCCAACAATTAGTCTCCCAGCCTCTGCCAAAGAAATCTGCGCAATTTTCCCAGTTAGTCAATCAAGTGTGTTACATGTTAGTCCTCAAGTTGCTTTTGGTTTTTAACTAAAAATTTTCTTGTCATGAGTATTGCTATATCTCCAGGTATCGTAGGTGTTCATCAATCTCTCAGTGGTACAGGTACAATGGTTTCCAAGAGAGCAGGGTCAAAGGACACCATTGGGAGCACAACTGGGGATGTGGTCGAGCAAGTGTCTATGAGCTTGCCCATCTATGAAGATACTAAATTGTCCATAGACAAGGAGATAAATATCACATGGCAGGACATCAATGAAATATTTTCAGGCACCTTTGAGGAGAATCTAGAGGACCACAAAGTCTATGTCAACATACACAAGTTTGACTTGTACCAGGTTGCATGTAGGTATCCCACATTTCCATGCGCGGACATGATCCACTGGACTGTCTCACATACTGATCCAGAGACAATGGTACTGAGTTAGTGGAACATAACTTGCCACCTTCAGGGTAGAAAACTTTAAGGAGATGTATCACTTGTTGCAGCCGGTGAACAAAATAGATGCACTCTTCACCAATCCTAGCAACAGTGCGAACTCAAGAGACATCTTGAAGAGTTGGGTGAGAGAGCCTTCTAAGTTCAGGATAACACCCAACCAGGTATACAAGACAAAGACACTGCAGAAGGCTTATTAGTTCTTGGTCATCTTCACATGCCGCTTGTATGGCCAGGAGAGTACATAAACATTCCCGTAGAGTTGGGTGATTGTGTTGGATCAAATGGAAAATGAAGGAAGACCTTTCAATTGGTCTGACATGTTGGCTCTCTAACTGAAGGGGCAAGTAACAAATACTTGACATCTGCCCAAGGGTCAATAAGCAAAGTTATTTATGTTTTCCTATATGCTTGATGCAATTTGTGCCCGTCAGCAGTTCCCTGGCTTGGGTTGGGCATGGAAACCTTCAGAAACCTCTGTGCACATCTATTGCAGGTTGTTCTCTGAGTGCAACATCCGTGGAGTTATACTACAACTATTAGACCATTTCTTCACCCTGGTGTACAAGATGATCTTTGAGTAGGATTCGTTGTACATGTCACATTAAAGGATGGAGGCATTGGTTAACATAGCATATTGGTATCCCTCACCCCTTAGTACCTTCTTCGGGATGTACAACATGGAGAAGGCTCTACATGTGTTACCAAAGTTTGCCATGGACAAGCTGGTCATGCAAGAGGTTGCATACCACATCTTGACAGGGTTGTCAGCGAGATTGCACAGGAAGAAGAAGGCACCTTGGCCCGCTCTTCCTTTGTGGATCAAGTTGTATGAGATCCAGAGTCTCAAGCATTCTAAGGTCGAGATGGAGGAATTCAAGAGATTCACCTTCCGCACTAGAAGTTTCAATCCATATGACCTGCATTGCTTAGTGAAGGAAAATTGTGCAAGAGCGTATCATCCTTGGATCTATGGGGCATGTCATTAGCCTCAGGAAGACCCATGGAGATATTGCTACAACTCGTCAAGGCTGAATGAACCAGTCAAAGTGTCTATAGAATGGTTAGCAGTGCACAAGGAAGTAGCACTTGACAGGGCAAAAACATAAACAATGGTAGAGGGCAACAAACCTACTCATGACAACGGTAAGAGGAAGGTTTCTGACAGCATAGAGGTAGAGCAAAGCTGCGATTTCAAGGTAGATCCACTTGTAATGAGAGTAGATTTGGAGATTGAAGCGAAGAAGCAACAACGAAAAAGAAGGATTGTGCAAAGACAGAGGGAGCAGCAGAAGCTGGAGGAGGCAAAGAAGAAGTTGCAGGAGGTGAAGCAACAACTAAGGGAATAACAAGAGCTACGTAGAAAGGAGAAGGAAGAGCAACAAGAACAAAAACAACAAGAAGCGTAGTGTGTACACATTGATGAAACTGCGCAGATACAGGTTATTGAATCAAAAGAACTGGCAAATAACAAACAAGATGAGTGGTCGCAGGAGCAGGACTTTACTCAGGGGATTGAGTAGATGTTAGAGCAGATGGACATAGATTTGGTTGAGCTAGAGCAAGATCAAGATACAGATCTCATGCCCAAAGGCCCAAAGGTCACTCCACCAACTTCACCAGATCTGGGAGCAGATCAAGCATTAGGGAAATTTTGAGGCCTAAAATGGGCCTCCTAAGGAAATTATAAAATAATAGTGGAAATAATAAAATAATATTAGATTATATCATTAAATTTTAGAGGGAAAAAAGAAAAAAACTATTTTTCAACTCGTATTGTCAACTTATCTCCCTAAGGTTTTGCTCAATTTTCAAGTGGAAGTACTAGTTGCAAAATTTAATTTCTCATCTAAGGAGTACCCATGTTGCATACTTTCTATGGACCTTGCTACATGAAGAAATACATGAAAAACGTGATTTCAATCACGTTTTTTCATGTATTTCTGATTTTTCATGTAGCAGGGTCCATCAAAAGTATGCAACATGGTTACTCGTTGGATGAGGAATTAAATTTTCCATCCAATGAGCATTCCCACTCGAAATTTGAGTAAAACCTTAGGGAGATAAGTTGAAAATACAAGTTGAAAATTTAGATTTATTATTCTATTATTTTTTAATCTTTTTACTTTTTTACTTCAAAAATGGTGAATCATTCCTCATGGTTGACATCATCATATTGAATCCTATTGGTTCTTCTAAAGTTGATTTTAGTTGCACATTTTTCTTAGGAGGCCCATTTTAGACCTCAAAACTCCCTTAATGTCCCAAGTGATGAAAGGAGACACTGAAATCCTCGGGGACAATCCGAAAGCAGATGTGCCCAACTTATCCTTTGATGAGTCACAACACAGAGTTGTGCAGTGGCGCAACGTGCCCACTCCGGAGGTCCATGCATATCCTGTGCATTTTTTAGAACGAGTGATCGTGTCTAATGTGCACAGACATCCAGCTTTATTGGCCGATGCTAAAAAGGCATATGCCGAAGCCACTAGCTCAAGTGTGAGATTCTCAATAGCTTAGAACAAGCGCATGGCTAAGGAATTGCAAGCAGCCAAGAAGAGAGAAGAGCAAGCTACAACATCGGCCAGAGTAGAGTAGAGGAAAGCGATACTTGATGAAGTATCGTCTCTCGAGATAGTCACACAGGCTGCACCATGCATAAGTCAGTTGTCCATCCTAATGGTTGGCAGTAGTGCTATGCTAGGAGAGCACACATCTTGATAGACATACACAATACTGTTGATCACATGTAGATATATGTAGGTTTTAACCCGTACAAAAATTACCTGCATATGAATTCTAAAAGAACAGAAAATAAACAATGGGAGAGAATAACACATAAAACACATATACACAGAGATTTTCCCTTGGATCCTAAAACCGGGACTACTAGATTGGTTTTTCATTATGTTCCTTTCAATGTTACAATACATATATTTACATGCCAAAGCATCCAATAGCATGGACGAAAAATCACCGCGCCCAAAACCATGTGTGAAAACCATGCAAAAAACCATAGGTAGGTTCGCCCCACCTAATATAGGGTCCAAAAAGAATTTCCTCGGGGCATGGCCCCGCCCCCCTCAAACCCCCTGTGACCCCCACATTACGCAATCGACACAATGAAGTCTAATGCACTGGTTAACTACATGGGATAGTCATGGAAAGAATATAACACAACCCAACAATATGGATGACGAGGTACAAGGGAGCTCCATTGTACTTGCCAAAGATGATGAAGCCAAAGGTAGTGGAGTTGAAGGCACGCATCCAGACCCAGATCCAGAACTATGAGGAACTCCTACAAATCATCACCAACTTACAGGATTCACATGCATGAGTGTTTAGGTGCATGGATGTCATTGTGCTCACACATGCGATCCCATCCATTGGCACACTCACTGAGGAAAAAGAAAATAACCAAGTTTTGCTAGAGTTAGACATGTACTTTGAGTAGTTGATGTGCATAGCCACCAACAAAAATTTGCAGATGAGTGTAGACACTATGCACCAGTATGTTTCTAGTCCGGCTACACTCAAGGCCATGATGCACATGCTATATGATGAGTTGGATAGAGGTGCCAAATCAGTGTATCCAAATGCTACGAAGGCAAGAGTTCGATTTCAAAAGGATGTCACCACGGAGTACTCAAACACCATCACAGACTACCAAGCTTGGCATTAGTTCACCACCAACGATCACTAAGAGGATGTCGATGAGTTAGTCTTCTCACAATTGTCCGAGTCTCAGTGATGTCGTTTATAGATTAATCCAGCATATTTTGTCTCACATGGGTACATGTGCAGAATGTATTGTAAACATGTTGTAAAGTGAATACCAAGTGTCAATAGTAGAATGTAAACAATCATGTGTAAGTTGAAGAGTCATGAGGGTAATTAAAGAGTCACAAAGGGGAATGTCAAGGGTCACCCCACCCTTTACTATATATATAGAACCTCATAACTCATTCTAGGGTATTTTGGGAGCCAAGCTTATGATAGGTATAACTTAGAGAAATCTTGGAGTGTATTGTAACGAGCCTTGGCTTCTCCACAGTGCAGAGTGAGTACATCTCTTTGGAGGAGCAGGTGGCAGTGACTGTAATGTTCCACTATTGGGGCTAGTGTTTGTCATGGTTGTATGTATGATTGGATCTTTCACCCTTTCAATATAACAAAGCCAACATGTTTCATGCATGTATTGTTATTGTAGTTTGACTATTCTGGTTACTCTAACAATGTATGTAGTTTTAACTGATGCATGCATGTATGGACTATTCCATATATGTTTGTATGAATCCTATCGAAGTGTGTTGTTGGTTTAACTCATCACTTTGGATTGTCAACTATTTGGATTTCCATCTTGTAATGTCTTCCATCTCATATGTTCCCTTTCAAGTTGCGTACTATTATAGGCTTTTAAGGGGCGCACTCTTCTCCCCTTCTGTTTGTTAGACCCTTTCCATGCATCTTCCCTGACTTGCTGCAAGGTCACACCCTTGCTTCCAAAAAGGAAATCCTACTTACCTCTATGCCCAACCATAGTTAATGCGATAATGTACTACACACTACTAGGACTCCTACTATGAATGGTTTGAGATCTAGTTGGGACTTCTTACCAGGGAGATCCCCTGACATATTGGCGGGTCCAACATCGTCAACAATTTTCTATGAAAAATATCAAAATAAATACACAACAAACTTCACAAATATAATCTTGCAGAAAAATAAAACGTTGGAAGCTGAAAATTCAAGCACACACATAAAATTAACACAATTATTTTTGGACAAAAGTCCCTCGAAAATCCCAATGCACCAAAATCGGTGTTGTCATGCAAAAAGAGTTATTTTTGCGGACAAACCTAACCTCCCTAGGAGTCTAAGACTCTCTAGTGACAAACAAGACAAACAAGAGCAATCCTTCTCTAAACATACATTATTCTATGAGAAACCAAGTGTTGTTCGATCCTACCTCAAATCCAACGCTTGTTGTAGCAGTCCAGCCTTGATGATCCAGATGAGCTCCTCCTTCACTTTAAGACCTGCATACACTACCAGTCAAACAATTACATAACACCTGAATATTTCATAAAACAAAGCATATTCATCATATAGACCAAGGAGTACATGAAATAATT
>APFE031620215.1:0-15279 GCA_000404065.3 Pinus taeda
TTTATATATAGATATACAGGTATATATAATATTTTAAATAATTAAATGGTTTAGTTTGTTAACTAACCATTGATCCAATCTATTTTTTAGTAAATATATTCTTTCTAGAGATTTATATAATGGATTTAATAACTTAACATTAAATATATTATTATATTAGGAATTGAAAAATATTAATTATATATATTTATTAATGATTTAAATAATAAAATAGATAAATTTATTATCTAACCAATGATTTAATAACGTGACACTAAATATATTATTATTAGGAATTGAAAATATTAATAATAACTATATTTATTGATAGTTTAAATAATTAAATAGATAAATGTAATATCTGACCTCGGTTCTGTTTATTTTTACCCAATTTACATGACTCAGATATAATAATAATTATAAAGGATATTAATATTATTTTAGTTAAAGGAGGTTTGACTGGGGTCCTTAGGTTGAAAAATAGCCGTTAGTCTTTCTAGCCATTGGAGTCTCTGCTTAGACTATATAACACGCTAAACTGGATCTGTATCTTCAACTTGTCCTGACGATGAACCACACTAGTTGGTTCGAAACGCGTCGACAAATGATCAATTATGTGATTTCGCCAAAAAAGTTTCTAAACAAAAGTAATATTGTTTTTTTACACAGAAACGGTTAGATATTATTAAGCGGTGCCAAAACAGTAGCCATGAGCTGTTACATTACTGCTCTGGCTAAGAGCGCAGAGCAGGATTCTTCTACTGCGACAGGAATACTTGCTACAGGTACTGAGATCGCCTAACATGGAGATTGTGTTAACAATGATTCCTTGGCCAGAAGAAACGTTGGGAAAGGCATCGAATAAAGAAACCTTGAGTATCCCAGGAGAGTCACGATTGAACGCTGAAGTTTGTGAAGAATGGGCAATTTGATTTCCTTTTGTGTTAGCAGACAAGCCCGAAATTTGGTAGATCAGGAGGCCGAGAGGAGTTCCCTCCCTTTGGAAGCCTGTAGATCCAATCTGAATAGCTAACTGAGCATGATTGCTTCTACCACTGGCGCTGAAGATGATCGCCCAATGCCCTTTCATCGGATTGCAAAGGGAAACAGCAGGGAAAACAGGGGAAGGGCACAGCTCGAAGATTTGGGGATAGAGATCAGGCTGTAACGTTACAGAAGGAACCAAGATCATTAGCAACTGGTCTTTCAAAAGAAAATGAGTCAGATCAGACAGGGAGAAAGGTGGGCGAGGCTTGGAAACAGAGTGGAACCAGAGGGAGGAGAGGCCCAAAAATCACAGGTCTTAAGGGATATTGCAGATTGAGTCAGCATGATTAACTAAAAGAGATCTTTTACTCCGAAGAGAGCCTAGATTGGCTTCCTTGTCCGCCTGGGAGTTTAACTTCCTAGGGATATGAAAGAAAGAGATTTTAAGAAATTTTGGCAATACAAACCTGATTTTCCTGAGGATGGTGGATAATTGGAGCTTAGTAGGATTCTTATGAGTGTTCAACACCTGGATAATGAGCCTGGAGTCCCAAAAGACAGATATGGAGAGGAAGTTACCTTTAATCGCTTGATTCAGACCCTGCCACAGAGCTAGAGCCTCCGCTCTGTTATTAGTTTCCCTGCCCAGACCCCAGGCAAAACGAAGCACAGTTGAACCATCAGGACCCAGGAGAACCCCACAGCCTCCAATGATACCAGGATTTCCTCTAGAGGCCCCGTCAAAAAATAGACAATGTTCATTCAGATCCGACCTCCACTTAATGAACTCCTGCTCTCCCAGCCGAATTTCCCAGTTAGAGTGGGCAATAGCAGGAGGAGGGGAATGATCCTTATGATTTGGGAACAGCCCTTTCAACCAGAGATCCTCCTCTTTGTCCAGCTCTTTTCCATTCTTTATGATAGTATTGGCTGCTAGAGATTCCCCCAAAAAAGTTTTGACTTTATTGATGACTCTTGTCGGATTGCCGCTTTCATTCCTGAATGATTTGTTGTTCCTTTCTAGCCACAGTGTCCAGCAAACAAATTTGGGAATCCACATCCAATAAGTTTTGAGAAGATGTTTTTTGGAGAGATCGAACGGAGATAAAGTGACCCAATTTTGAATAAGATTTGGGATGTTCCCTGGGAGCTCTATTTTGTCAGAATCTAGCAACAGGACACCCTTCCAGACTTCTTGAGCAAAGGGGCATTTTAAGAACATATGATCAGCGGTTTCATCATCCGACATACAAAGGGTGCACATGGAAGGACCTTCCATACCACGCCTACAGAGATTATCTCTAGTGAGGATGTTGTTGTGTGCTAAAGTCCAGCAGAAGAAATCAACTTTAGGGAGAGAGGGGAAGGCCCAAATAAATTTCCATTGAGCAGGATCCGGAGGAGCATTTGGAAAGGCCATAAAACTTTTGTAACCTTCAGAAGCTGAATATGCACCAGAACGTGATCCCCACCCTCGTTTGTCCTTAGCAGAAGCTCTTAAAGGGGATATCCCTTGGAGCCTATCCAGCAGAATCGGGGCTTCACCTTCCAGCCACTAAGGAATCTCCCCCAAGTGCCAGTTGTTCCATAGACAGGTAGCATCCTCCGACAAGGTGGAGATGTCCCAGAGGGTATTTAAATTGCAGCCCTGTAACCAGGCTTTGATATTGGCGAGATATTCCATCTGATTCAAAGGTTGATCACCAAGAATTGGATCATCCCAGATTCTTATTGTTTTCCCATTACCTGGGATCCAGAACAGATTATGGCTAAAGTGCTCCAAGGCTTTGAGACAGAGTTTAAAAACAGGAGAACCTTTGGAAGTTCTAGTTGGCTGGTCCAAGCATCTAAGGCGCTGCCCATGAAAATATTTTTTCCACAGGATCTTCTTGCTCCAACTTAAATTTCCAGAGACAATGTTCCAGAGCAGCTTGGCTCCCAAGGCCAGATTTTGGGCAGCTAGATCACGCATTTGGAGACCTCCTTCCATAAATGGCTTTTTAATAGTATCCCATTTAACTAGGTGAAGCCTTCTTTCATTATTTTTTCCCCCTTCCCACAGAAAACGCCTCAGAAGAGCTTCCATTTTGCTTATGAAGGTTTTAGGGGCAAGGAGGATGGAATGCTGATATAACGACATACTTGAGAGAACAACTTTCATCAGAATGACCTTTCCAGCGTTGTTCAGCCAAGAGGCTCCCCAGGCATGGATTCTGAGTTTAAGCTTGTCCAGCAGGGGTATCCAGTGGGCTACTTTAGGAATTGCCTTGAAGATTGGGATCCCCAGATATTTAAAAGAGTCCCAAGCCCAGGATCCTTCCATATCAAGAAACCTTGCAATTTCTGATAATTCCTTGACCGAGCAGTTCCAGCCATAGATTGTGCTTTTTAGGTAGTTGATCTTGCTGCCCGAGACCTCTCTATAAATATCCAGCTCCTTCTTGAAGTATCTTGCAGAGTTTATGCTTTCCCCACCAAGAAATAAAGTGTCATCAGCAAATTGAGCATGGTTTATGTCTTTGACATTACTAGCCATACGAAGGCCAAGGAGGATTTGAGTCTGTTGACCATATTCGAGCTGGAAACTGAGCACTGTGGCTTGAATAGCATAAAGAAGTGAGGAGAAGGGGCAACCTTGTCTAAGGCCCCTAGAGGCTTGGAAAAAATTTGAAGGTCGACCATTGACCAACGGCGCTATCCAAGGAGAGGCAATGCAGGCTTTAACCCAATTAATGATGGCTGAAGAGAAGCCCATTTTCGTCATCACAATAAACAGGAAATCATGTCTCACCCTATCAAAGGCATTTGCCAGATCCAGTTTAATCACCATACCTTTCTCCTTTCGGTGATAGCTTGAATGGGCTGCTTCTTGCACCAGCACAATATTCCAGTATTTTTCTCCCTTTGATGAATCCTCCTTGGTTTTCAGGGATAATGGACGGCAGAATCTTCTTAAGGTGATTGGCCATAATTTTAGTGATCAACTTGTAACTAGAGTTACACAAAGATATTGGCCTGAATCTGCTGAAATCGGATGCGCCTTTCTCTTTTGGAATCAAGGCAAGAAATGCTGAGTTGATGCCGCCTCCGATCTTAGCACAAGATTGAGATTTCCTGACCATTCTCAACAAGTCATTTTTTATTGTGGGCCAACAGGATAGATAGAATCTGACAGGGAACCCATCCGGGCCAGGAGCTTTATTGGGTTCCATACTATCCAGGGAAAATTTAAGTTCATTCATGCTGATTGGAGCAGTCAGCATAGAATTGTCAGATTCTTGGACACATTGGGGAATTAAGTCCATCGGGTAGGCATGAGGATCAATGGGAGGATCATCGGGCGCAGAGTAGAGATCTTTGAAGAAAGAGTGGGAAGCCCTCTTTATGCCTTCAAAATCCTTGATCACTGTGTTTTGATGCTGAATTTCTTTTACAGTTTTGAAGTGCTTGCATGCTTCAGCTTGTTTGTGGAAGAAGCTAGAATTTTTGTCCCCAGCCTGTAACCAAAGAGTTCTGGATTTCTGTCTCCAGTACTCTTCTTCTTCCCTACTTGCTTTGTGGAGTTCTTTTTGCAGATCAACTTCTATTTGAAGGAGGTCGTGGGAGACAGCAGTATTTTCCAAAGTTAATTGGTGGGCAGCAAGACTATCCAGGGCCTCCTTTCTTTTGAAGGTGGGAGATTTCAACTTTCTAGCCCACTCCTTGAGCCTTCTTTTTAGCCCCCTCATTTTTTCTTCCCACACATAGAAAGGGGAACCATGAACATGCTTGTTCAAGGCCTCTGAAACCACCTCTTGGAAGCCATCATGCTGAAGCCACAATGCGCTGAATCTAAAGGGAATAGGGCCAAGGTTTTCATTCATGGAAAGATCAAGGAGAATGGGCTTGTGATTAGAGGTACTGTTTGGCAGAATTTTGGAAGAGGCCATTAGACCGTTGGTCAGGAAAGAGGATTGGATGAGAAATTTGTCCAATCGAGCAGCAATATGGCTGGGGCCAACCCTTTTGTTGGACCAGGTGAACTTCCCAGATGTGGCTTGATATCCTCCAGCTCCCAACCCAACATAAGGTCTTCAACCCACTCTCTAGCTGGATCCCTGACTGGGGAGCCACCCTTTTTCTCATTTACAACTAAAGTGACATTCATATATCCTGCAATAATAATGTTTTCTGGATTGTGCAATGAAAGATAGGACAAAATCGAATCCCAACATGATTTTTTCTCAGATGGAAGGACTGGAGCATATATATTGAACATACTTACTTGTTGGCCAGAGTCTTTATGGAGGAGCTTCGTGAAAAGCCAGTGGGGAGAGCAATCTTTTTGAATCAAGTCATAGAGAGAGCTATCCCAGAAGGAACCGATTCATCCGGAGGCGCCTCTCGCACTGACAGCACTCCCATGTCCTTTATGCCAGAAGGATTTGCTAGCTTGGAGGAGGAGAAGTTCCTCTAACTTTGTCTCCTGGATGAGTAGGATTTCAGGCGAATACATTCTCACTATATCTTTCAGGGCATCTTCTTTCAGTCTACTGCCTAATCCTCTGCAATTCCAGGAGACATATTTCATTATTTATTGGCTTGGGAGGTAGTGGCTCATTTTGGAGCCGTGCCATCCTTGCGCCCGAATCTTTTATTCATCATTCCCTTGAGTGTTTTCTGGGAGCCTTGGAGAACATCCAGATAAGTTTTCTCCTCTCTCTGTTTCTTCTTGGATTTTCGACCCCTGGCCGATTTGATAGGGGTGACTTGCGAGCTTTCTGATCCATAGACTCTTTCTTCTGATTCTTCATCAATTTCGGAAGCCAGGCTGATATGCTCTTCTTTATCTGCATTTCTTTCATTGCCTCTATCTGTTGGGAGGGTGTTTGTTTCAGTATCATTTTCTATTGCGTTCTTCGACAACTCTTCCGATTCTTCTTGAGCCCTGATGGTTTCTGCGTTCCCACCTGAGGAGGAGCCAACCTTTGGAGCTTCATTGGCCTTTGGCTTGGTCTGAGGCTTCCCCACTGGCCCAGCATTTTTCTTCTCAGTCGACCTTGGAATAGCCTTGCCTCTTTTGATTTATTTCCACCCTTCTTCGTCCTCCTTAGTCCCTGCTGAGGCTTTAGGACAATTCCGTTGGAAGTGTCTGTGTTCATGGCAGGTTCTGCATTTGAAAGGCAGTTGCTCGTGGTCCAATTTTTGATAGTGTTGCCATTCTCCCACTGTAAGTTTAACCGCCTCAAGTAACCCAGCTTCTAAGTCGACTTCCACACAGATTCTAGCACAGGTGTATTGGCCCTTATTATCTGCTTTGTCGATGAATCTGCCCAAACCATTCCCAATCATTTGCAAAGATTCAAAGCTCCAGCAGTGGATCAAGAGGTTGGGGAGACGAACCCAGACTGGGACCTCCTTCGGGACATCAACTAAAGGATCGATATCAGGGGTCCACTTATTGAGATACAGACCCTGATTTCCCATGAAATACGGACCATTTCTGAATACCAGATCTCAGTCTTCTTTGGAGGTGAATTCGAAAATGAAAAAGCCTCTGCCAACCGCATAGCAGATCACATTATCTTTCAGTTGTGGTCTCCAGTTGCATTGAATCCAATCATCAGTGGTTTTGGTAGAAGGCCATCGACCCATAAATTGCCCAACCAGCCCTCTGTTAGCAAGGGCAAGGGCTATTTTAATTGGTTGATCTTCTTGCAGAGCGATCTCATGGATTTCCTCAAGTTTTTTAATGAACTTTGGGACCTCAGGGGCCGGTCGCTTCTTCCCTTTCTGCGATAACAGGCGGCGGAAAGCTTCTTCAGATGAGAGCGGAGGAGTGGGAGAGGGCTCCTCACCCCCGGGATCACCCATGGCGGCAGCTGAGTCGCAGCAGAGCTCAACCCATACCCCACAAGATAGCACCCCTGCAAATCCAAAAATTAGAGGGCCAAAACGCTGCGCTGAAGACCAGGGCTCCGCGAAGGTTCAGAGCATCGCGCTCAGCCAAGAGAAGGGGCCGACTCTTTGTGTCGCGCCGCCGCAAATCGACGCAAGATCCAAACGAAGCGTCGTGCAGCTCAACACGGAACAAAAGAAAGCATGTCAGTAGAATGAGGGCAACAAAGCCCTCCGAGGCGCCCAAAGGGCCGAGACTGACGCCGCAAGCTCAAAGCAGTTGCATAGCGTCCAACATAAAACTCATATGAAGCATATCATTAATAGTAATATTGTTATTATTATTTACTTTTCGCTAATATTACTAGCTTATAATCTGAGTAATTTGATTTAAAGACTAATATTATTACTAGGGTACAATTTTGTATTATTCATAATCGTTAATGTTATAACTTTTATTATAAGGTTAATTACTTTTTCTAGGAAAATTGGTCGAGGGTGAAAAATTCATTTACTAATAATTATATTAAAGAGTAATATAATATAATGCAAACCCGAACAAGGGAGGATAAAATATAACACGAAAAAAAGGAAAGCAAAAATGAAGAGGTTAGGAAGATAGTGCTAGGATCCAGCAACTACTAATCTTCCATCTGTCATCCCTATTAAGATTAATAGGCCTTTTCTCGATTTCAAAAGCCTCTCTAAATTTTCGATGGTGAAACTGCCCAACTTTTGCAATGACACGAGCCTCTTCTAAACAAACATGATGTTTAGTCTTCTCGACATGCTCTGCAAGGGCCGAGGACTTGGCCCTTCCATGCTTTAAGTCTATCGAGTGCTCATTAATCCTTTGATTAATAGAATGACTGGTCTCACCAATGTATGGTGTCCCACAGGAACAGGGAATGACATAGACACCCTTCATGTCTTTAGGGTCGACAGGATCTTTTATAGATCTCAAGGAGCTACGGATGGTATTAAGAGGTCTAAAGGTCGCGGAGACATTGTGCTTCTTAAGAATCCTGGCAATCCTGTCAGTGGTCCCTTGGATGTAAGGTAGGTGAACCCCCATGACCGATCTTTAGGATCTTTTTGGACTAAAGGCTCCTTTTGGGCCTTGAGGAAGGCTTTCTGACCCAGGTGTCTACTGTAACCATTTTTAACAAAGACATCTAGGAGATGAGCTTTCTCCTTTTCCAAGCTCTTTTCATCAGATATTCTTAAAGCACGGGTAGCAAGCGTGCTGAGAACGCCCAACTTCTGAGCAGGAAAATGATGGGAGCTAGCATGGAGATACTGATCAGTACGAGTCTTCTTTCAAAATCCCTGGTGGGAAAAGGAACCATCCATATTCTTAGAGATGAGAACATCCAAGAATGGAAGACAACCATTGACTTCCTTTTCCATATTGAATTTATCATATTTTATAAATTTATCATTAAATTTGTAAATATTTTTTTATTAAAAAATAATGCAATGAGTCAAGAGAACTTAGTTTAAGTGGTATGGTTCACGATGTGTCTCAAGTAGCTTGGGTTCGTGTCCCAAGTAGCTTGGGTTCAAGATTCTGGAAACATGTTGCCCCGTCTGACATTTATGAAATAGTTCTACTAATGGTGGAATAGTGCCAACAGTTTTTACGAAATTACCAATTATACCAAGTGGAATGTACTCATTGTTGTTAAAAAACATAATAATACAATGATGATCCAAATTAATTTATATAAATTCATTAAATTAATTATACCAAAAATATGTCCATGGAGTCTTGGACATTCAAATTATTATATTAAAACATACTTTTATTAATAAAATTGCAAATCAATTTTTCAATTAAAAAAATCATAACATATATATCACAATTATATATATATATATATATAACACACATCAAAAAAATAAATTAAAATCAAGCACATATGTGTGTGTCAATTGAGTTTAGTTTAGGTGGTTGTGCACAATAATTGTTATCATCTCCACTCATGTTGCGCTTTTAAGCGAGTATATTGCAAGTTGGTCAGAGGTTGATTTTCTTCCCAAATAGTATTCAATACCCAACAAATTTAGTCAATTGATGTTATCTTGGATGGTTGTAAAATGGTTATTATCTTCCCCACTCATGTTCAAATCCTTGCAAATCACATGATGAATTAAAATGCCTTGATAAATATTATTTTAATGGCTTCAAGCCTTGTGAGTATATTTGTGAACTAACCTAGTACCACCAACTTCATTCTAACAAGTCTATATATGTATTTTATATAGATATATCAAATTTATATAAATATAAATAATATTATTAAAATCATAAATTTATGTTAATAATATAAATAAATCTACATTTATAATATAATATAATATATGTGAATTACTTAAAAATACTAAAAAAATTATTTATTATTAAATAGTGATATACAACTATATTACTATACTTTATAAATTATTATTAATTTACAAATTTATATTTATAAAAAATAATTATAAATTATTTAATAATAGATCGTGTAATAATAACAATAATATAGATTTATACATGTTAAAATGTTCACGTTGATTTGTTTTCTGCGCGTAGCTCTGGCTTGACCTAGCCATGCGCCCTCCTTCCCGAGCTGCGTCCTGCGGCCGCCCCGCCTGGCAGCCTCCTGCTGCTGGGCTCACCCGCCCCTGCCCCTCCCTCCCTGAGATCTTCCCAGCAACAACCCGATCGTCGTTTCCTGTTGTGCCATCTGTGCAGCTGCTCCTGCGGACCCTTCGGCCCCTCCTCTGCCCCCACCCCCGGAAGTGACAGCATTCAAGGCAATGATCGCTTCGAGCAGTAAGAGAGCGCCCTCTGTCAATCAACAGAAGTTCTTCAAGAAGATGGACTCCATCCCCTCGGTAGCCCTTCCTGAAGAAGAAACCTGCAAAGCAGCTTTGAATCTCGTCGAGAGAGGCCTCATAGGTCAGTTTACGGGCCTTTGGCCTTCGTCCAAGTCGGTGGAGCACTGGACACAAAGGAACTGGAAGTCGTTAATCAAAGAAGGTATAAAAAGCTACTTCGTAGGCAAAGGCTTCTTCATCTTTGTATTTGAAAGTGCAGAGGACAGAAGCCTAATATTCATAAACGGACCTTATTTTATGGGCCCCCAAGGGCTATACTTAAATAAATGGTCGCCAGACTTCGACGCAACCTAGGATGTCCCGTCAGCTGTGTCGGTGTGGGTGCGACTCCCTCATCTTCCCCTACACTGCTGGAACCAGAAATCACTCCAGATCATCGGCAATGGAATAGGGAAATACATAGATCAGGCGGCAAGAAAAGACCAATACTCATGCGCACGCATCTGTGTCGAAGTCGACCTGGAAGAGGGTTTGCCATAAGCCATAAAACTTACAGTCGCAGGCTGGACGCATATCCAAGAGCTGGACTATGAACAACTGCCATTTAAATGCAGGCACTGTCATGGCTATGGGCACTTCGCCAGACACTGCAAGAAGAAGTCAGAAGAACAATCAGACAATCAAAACGGCGAGCAATGGACTCAAGTACAAAAAACCACTAATCAGAAGAAAGGTAATGGGAAAGGCACTCAGAGAGAGACTCCAAGCAGTTCCAACCCCACTCAAGAAAAGATCTCAAATGACAAAGAAAAGAGTCAGAGCAAGACAGTCACAGCAACTCCGGAAAATGTGAACCAGATCGACCCTCCCATCAACAACACAGAAGATGCAGAAATGGCACACCAAGAAGCCCCCCAAGGAAGCCCCTCCAACCCTTCATACGCAGAAGTAGCAATGAAAAAACCCGCTGAAATTTTTGATTCCTCGGATGAGGAAACCTTCGAGCAACCCACAAGAAAATTCGGAAGGAAATCTCGTAGAGAAGCAAGGGAAGAGGAGGCGAAAAGGCTCAAAACTCAAGGGAGCCAGCCTACAATAGAGATGTCAATCGGGAGAAACCCCAGGAACAGACCCCCAAAGGGGGGCTCCCACCCCACCCCTGGTAAATAATGCGACTCACCTCTTGGAACTGTAGAGGTCTGGGAAACCCTTCGAAAGTAGAAGCAGTCAAGGATCTCCTTAAAATAGAACCCTCAGACATTCTAATGCTCCAAGAGACTAAGATTGAGGGGAAAGCCCTGCTAGACATCAGCAAGAAGAAATGGAAGAAAATCACAGGAATAGCAGTCAGCGCAAGAGGCTCATCTGGAGGGTTGGCAACTCTCTGGCCAGAAGACCTCTTCTAGCTGAACAAATACCATGAAACCCAGCACTGGATCCACACGGAACTCACGCACTGCACAAGTAAGTTAACCATCTCCCTTTTCAACCTTTATGTACATGTTTTGTACTCAGAAAAAAGGGATTGCTGGAAATCTCTCAATGAATTCCTTGAGCAGCACTCCCCCAGTAATATCATTCTTGCTGGGGATCTAAATATAGTTTTAAAAGCAAAAGAAAAAAGGGGAGGCACTAATAACAGATACCCCATGCTCCCCATGGTGGAAGACCTCATCCAGCAGTGGGATCTCCTCAATTTCACTCCGGTCAAAGGGTCCTTCACTTGGTCCAACAACAAAGTGGGTGAGGACCATATCGTTGCTCGGTTGGACCGTTTTTTAGTTCAAGGCACTCTGATGATGCATAAGAAGATAATCATCACCAAAATTTTGCCCAAAATGACTTCAGATCATAAGCCCGTCCAGCTAATTCTGGAAGAAGAAGAAGACCTCGGCCCAATCCCCTTTCGATTCAGCTCTCTTTGGATAGAAAGGGAAGGCTTTATAGATACAGTGAAAACTACATGGGCAAAACCAGTCACGGGATCCTCCAGTTATGTATGGGAACAAAAGCTCAAAGCCACAAAGCAAGCCCTGAAGGACTGGATTAAGAAACCGGTCCCAAATCCAACTAGTGAAAGAAAAGAAAATGTACAGTCCCTTGAGGCCCTGCAAGCAGAAATGAAAAAAGGAGAAATAACCCCAATACTCCTTGACAAAGAAGTCAAAAATCAATGCTCAACATATCGATCTCTTTGGAGGGAGGAAGAGTATTGGCGAACAAAGTCTCGAAGTTTGTGGCTGAAAGCTGGTGACCGGAACACCACTTTCTTCCATCGCCAATATTGAGCAAGACTTGCCAGAAACCATATTTCTGAAATAACAACCACAGAGGGGCAGATCTGCAAAGGGTTCAGTCAGATAAAAGAAGCAACAGTTGAACATTTCAGACAGCTCTACACCGCAGATAATCATATAAATGAAGAGGAAACTGTTGACCTTCTTTCCAATATCCCTCATCTGGTCAGCCCTAAAGACAACTCTGTTCTCATTAGCCCCATCACTGAAGAAGAAGTCAGCAAAGTCATCTGGTCTATGGACCCGGACAAGGCCCCTGGGCCTGACGGATTCACCATACACTTCTACAAGATTTGTTGGGACATTATCAAAATTGATCTACTAAAAATGGTAAAAGGCTTCATGGGAAAAACCAAGGTAGGGGGAGGAACCAACTCCACTTACCTCGCCCTCATCCCCAAAGAAACCAACCTTGAAACTTTCTCCAGATTTAGACCAATATCGCTTTGTAACGTCTCATACAAAATTCTGGCGAAGCTACTAGCCAACAGGATCAAGCCATTGCTCAACAGGCTGATATCTAACAATCAAGGCAGCTTTGTAGAAGGCATGCATATCTTAGATAATGTCATCCAGGTGCAGGAGATTATCCACTCAAGCAACCAGCGTAAAGAAAAAGGCATGCTGATTAAACTTGACATGTCCAATGCCTTCGACCGTGTCAACCGCCCCTTCCTCTATAAAGTCCTCCTCTCCTTTGGCTTTTCCCCTCATTTTGTCAATCTTATCACTGCCTGCACCCATAACCCCTGGATAGCTCCTCTTGTAAATGGTCGACCCCCCTCCTTTTTTCAAGCCCAGAGAGGCCTCAAGAAAGGATGCCCGCTCTCTCCCTTCCTTTACATCCTGCTGGTAGACTCCCTCAGTAGAAAGCTAGCTGCAGAAAAAGCCTTAGGCTCCCTCCCTGGCCTCAAACCCTCTCTATCCTCCCTAGCTCTGAACCATGCTCTCTTCGCGGACGATTCCCTCCTCCTGGGTGGAGCCTTTGCCAGAATAGCCAAAGCCTTTGATTCCATTCTTAATTGCTATTGTAGGGTCTCGGGAGCTTCTATCAATAGGAATAAAAGCGAAATCTATGGCTGGAACATTGGGCAGCAAGAACTCACAAGCATCTCCAACCTAATAGGCTTCAAAGGACACGCTCAATGGGAAAAGATCAATTACCTTGGCCTCCCCATCACAATCGTCGTCAACAAAAGGTCGTTGTGGACTGAATCATCAGCAAAATAAAAACAAAAATTACAGGTTGGGGAGGATACTGGCTTACAAAAGCAAGCAAACTCATCCTGATCAAGACTGTCCTGTTGGCGCTCCCTATCTTCCAAGCAGCCTTCCTTCTTGCCCCCAAAAGCGTAACAGATCAAATTTCAAAAAATTTTAGGGAATTCCTTTGGAAGGGTGGGAAAGGAAATCAAAACAAGTTTCATTTAGTGAAATGGGATGTGGTCAAGCGCCCATTCTCAGAAGGAGGCCTTCAGATTCGTGATCCAGCATTAGCCAATTGGGCATTGGGAGGCAAAATCATTTGGAAACTCTTCAAAGAGCCCAATCATCCCGTCAGCGACATGCTGAAAACAAAATATGTGCACAATGTTCAGCTCAGGAACATTCAGACAACGCATCCAAATCAATGCTCCCAGACATGGAAACTTTGAAGCAAAACAACGAGTTTCTTCATGCGTAGCGTATACAGGATCCCAGGAAGCAGTAAACGCACGAATATGTGGCAAGACAGAATCATGAATCGTGACCCCCTTGCGGAACATGAAGAAATAACAGAGTTAAAATATTGGCTGGAACGCGCAGGTATAAAAAGCATCTATGACCTGTCAAACTGGGATTGCCACGATAACTGGGAAATCTGGGATTTCTTTGGTTCCAGAGCGATTACAACAGCAAAAAGGCGTCCTAGAAGCACTGTTAGAAGACGCAGCCACAGTGAATAGAAAGATGAAGGATCGCTGGGGATGGGGGCGCTCAGGAATTTACACAACAGTCGCAGCCTATAACTCCCTTCTACCCAACAGGAACAGCAGCAAACCGCCAGATTTTTGGAAGAAAGTATGGGAACCATTAGCGCTTCCCAAAGTAAACTTTTTCTTCTGGACGCTGGTCCACAACAAGTTGCTAACTGGAGATAATTTGATGAAGAAAAGCATAGCAGGGCCGCATAGATGCAAGCTGTGTAGAAGGAGCTCAGAAACAGCGAGACATCTCTTTATGGATTGCAAATTTGCCAAAGAAGTTTGGGGTCTCATTCTTCAAGAGTTGCATATCCCAGCCCCCTCCTATAATACTGTCGCTGATCTTTTCGATTCATGGAACCAAAGCTACCCCAGTAAAATACCTAGCAAGTCCACCTGGAGAAAAGTCTAGATCGCTATCCCCAAGTTTGTTTGCTGGCAGATTTGGTTGACCCGGAATGACTTGATATTCAATGACAAGCTGCAAACTCCTTTTGTGGCAACGGCAAAGGCCAAATCCCTTCTTCTTGAAGCATTCCAACAGCAATATTCTCCCGAAGATTCCTTGCTCCTCCCTAAAGAAGAGAGGTGGCTGGGCCCCCTATCCTCTCAACCTCGGAAGCAGTTAACAGCTCCTCACACAATAAACCCGGAATGGCGTAAAAGGGACTCTGAATCCAACTTCCATGAATGGTGGCGGCAACAAAAAATAACCACGAATTTTTTTTACGAAGCCTCCAAAGGCAACCCTGGGACAGCAGGAGCCGGAGGGGTCATCTATGCCCCGGATGGCACAAAAAGGGACAATTTTTGTTGTGGCATCAGGCAAAAAACCAACAATCAGGCAGAGATCCAAGGTCTCCTCATAGCTTGTCAAATAGCTAGAGACAGAGGTGACAAAGAATTCCAAGCATTTGGAGACTCAGAGATCCTAATAAAGAATTTAAACACGGGCAAACTGTTTAACAACGCAGGCCTCAATAAATCTCTAAGCAGACTAAAGTGCGTCCTGCTTGACTTTGACTCCTACAAATTCCATCATATTCTCAGAAGCCTAAATAGCGAAGCTGACTTGATGGCAAACAAAGGCTGCATGTTGGGGAAAAGACAACTCCTCATAAATGGCAAAAGCTCTTATCATCCCTGTAACCCTTGAGGTTCCTGAACATAGAATCAGCAAAAGAAACAGAAATGGATGTAGTGGCGTGAGCCCAATCTTCTTCTCATATTAATAAATCATAACCGTTTTAGTGAAAAAAATAATAATAATATAAATTTATATTTTAAATAATATAAAATTAAATAGGATCTTAAGTTTACGTATGTATTTTATATAAATATATCAAATTTAT
>APFE031620218.1:8536-22824 GCA_000404065.3 Pinus taeda
TGCACAACAAGAAGGAATAGACTTTGAAGAAACTTTTGCTCCCGTTGCTAGACTTGAGGCCATCAGAATGTTCCTTGCTCTCTCTAGCTTTCAGAAGTTCAAAGTATTTCAAATGGACGTGAAACCAGCCTTTCTGAAGGAGACTTAGAAGAAGAAGTGCACATTGAGTAGCCAGATGGATTCATCCTTGGTAATGATGCAAATCTTGTATGCAAACTAAAGAAGGCTCTCTATGGTCTCAAACAAGCCCCAAGGGCTTGGTACTATTGTCTGGACAAATACCTTCATCAACAAGGTTTTTCAAAAGGATCAGCAGATAGCAATCTTTATATAAAAATTGAAAATAACAAATTGCTAATACTTGTTGTGTATGTAGATGATATCATCTTTGGCAGCAATGAAGAAGCTATGAGTCAAAACTTTGCCTTGTTAATGCAGAAGGAATTCGAAACGTCTTTGCTTGGAGAACTGGCATATTTTCTTGGTTTACAAAGCCAACAAAATAAAGGTGGTATCCTTTTATCTCAAACCAAGTACCTCAAGCAGATCTTGAAGAAGTATGGCATGGAAGATTCGAAACCAGTATGTACTCCTATGGTCACAGGATGTAACTTCAGTGCAAATGATGAATCAACATCAGTGCATCAACCAACCTATAGATCCATGATTGGAAGTCTGCTCTATTTAACAGGTACCCGACCAGACATCATGCATGCAGTAGGAATGGTTGGAAGATTTCAGGCAAATCCTAAGGAAACTCATCTTTAGGTAGTAAAGAGAATTTTCAAGTATCTTCAAGGAACTAAAAACTATGGCCTATGGTATCCTAGAGATGTGGATCTCACTCTTCATGCTTATACAGATGCAGATTCGGTTGGAAGCGTGGATGACCAGAAAAAGCACTAGTGGTGGTGCATTCTTTATGGGTTCCAGATTAGTATCTTGGTTCAGCAAGAAACAAAGTTCTATTGCATTATCTACAGCTGAAGCAGAATATGTGGCTGCTGCATCCTGTTGCACCCAACTCCTTTGGATGATGCAAACCTTGCAGGATTATCAAATCACTTGTACTCCACCTATCTCCATCTTATGTGATAATACAAGTGCAATCAACGTTTCGAAGAATCCAGTCATGCATTCAAAAACCAAGCACATACCTATCAAATGTCATTTTCTTCAGGAACAAGTGCTGGAACAAAAAGTCAAGTTGGAGTATGTTCCCTCTAAGGAACAAGTTACTGATATACTCACCAAACCACTGCCCAAGGAAACATTTGAATACCTCAGACAGAAGTTGGGAGTAGTTGATGCTTCATCCTGTTGTTGAAACTTGTCTGTTTCAAAGAAAAGTTGTTGTACACGAGTTGGATGAGGAGGATCCGCGTACATATGCCAGTTTATGTAGATACGGTCGCGTATATGGAGGTTTGAAGGATATCAGTAGGGACAGACTGTGGTTGAGGATAGTCTGATATGGGTCTGACAAAGACCATCTTGCACAGGTTCAGGGGGAGCAGATAATATTCTAATGATGCATTTTTGGCATTACCTTAGAAGCTTTTGGTTCAAGTTCTCAACTGTTGTTGGTTTCAGGTGAAACACATGCAGAGGAAGAACAGAAAGAGAACATGGTTGCTGATCTATAGAGTGATTGACAGATGTTGCTGATATCAGTCTTGCTATTTCATCTCTATGTCATGTATATCGTTTATTTTCAAGGTCATGTAACGGCCTATTTTGGTTTCCCCACTATGCCTGGGATGAATGATGTAATGGATTTGGTTCTCTTATGTAAATTTCTAGTGTATCCCCACTTGGTTGGGTGATGGATGTATGTATAGATTCTGTTGGTAATAGGAAGGTCTTTTATGATGTATAAGTCATGGTTCTTCTTGAAGAACATCTTTTTGCAGATCTTGCCTACAAGTCAGGGGGAGCTTGGTCAGCACAGCAAAACAGAGATTCTAGCATGTACTTAGGGGAGCACAACCCTTTGCCCTTGATGACAAAGGGGGAGAATGACTTTGAGGATCTTGGGGTTGCCATCAAGTCCAAAGGGGGAGATTGTTGGCATTATGGCACAAGTTTGGTGCTATGGCACTGGTGTTGTCCTTGATGGCAACCCACTCTGGTGACAGATCACAATTCAGTCACTCGGAAAGAAGAAAAAGACATATACGCAGGTTCACTTTGACGAAGCAGCGTATACACGCGGGTTGGATGTTCCCAAGGCGCGTATGCGTATACACACACTTTCATGCAAGGAAAAGCGTGTACATGTGGGAGAACTTATTTTTGGTCCATGGTATTTAGTCCTTGTTATTTGAACCTTTGGGTTTGGGCCATGGTATCTTGTCATAAGTGTTGATCCCAAGTATTGGGTCCATGGTATTGAATTGTTATGGTTTTTGGACCGTGGTATTGTGAAAGGCCTAAGGCTATAAAAGAGGAAGGAGATCATTTGGCAATGTATGATCTGAATTATTGAATATCTGATAAAGTGCTAGATATGGAATACTGTGATTGGGTTATGGTGCAGATCTGGATCTGAAAGAAGAAGGAACCTGAGCACAAGGAGAAGGATAAGTTCTTTTGATGGGTCAAAATCTTAAGGTTTGAATGATAGTATCTTTGTATGATTTTGATTTGTTCTATGCGGCGCTTGCTGGATCTATAAATCTGGTAATTTGGGTAAACTAATCTGAACATTTGGAGGGGTAAATTATCTTTATAGATCTGTACACAAGTTTAGTGAAGCGAAGGCACGTATACACGCATTTTCTGTAACTCAAAAGGGTGTATACGCAGTTTTATCTTAGGACAGAAGCGTATACACACAGTTTCTGTAAGTCAAAAAAGCGTATACGCAGGTTGATCTTAACACAGAAGCGTATGCACGTAGGTTTTTGAATATTGAAGTAGCGTACATCTCTTAATTTATGTTCTAGCTGCTTCTGTTGATTATTGCAGTGATCTTGGTTCAGAATTTAGGGTGTGATTACAGTTACTATGATTTGGGTACAGTTGTCAGAGAAGTGTTTATTTTGATTCAGTCTTGATTGGTGAAAAGGTGATTAGTTGATGCAGAAATTCTTGATGTTTGATTGATGTTATTTGTGGATCCAGTCTGAAAGTTTATGAAACGTGGTCCCTGGAAGAAAGAGAAGGTTGTAGCCTTCTGCAGGTAGCAACATGTGTACTAGTATCTCAACTAGTACAAGAACTAAGGGGGTTGTAGCTCCCTTCCAGGAGAAGCTGGAAAACGAGAGAGGGTTGTAGCTCTCTGCAGGTAGCAGCCTGCGTACTGGTAAAGGACTGCACCAGTACAAAATCATTGTAAAAAGAAGTTTCTAATTAAAAGAAGATAGAGACGAATTGCAGCAGGTGATTTTCACTCACATTGGGTTTCCACCTTATATCTTGTGTTCTTGTGTGTGGTTGTCTTCTGTTCTGTTTTACTATTCCTGGTAACTATTTATATGATTCTGTTGCATAAATTAATGATCAACATCTGTAGAATAAAGTAAATTATAAATCTGCATAGTATACATGGGTTTCCTTATCTGTAGTTGCGTGTATACACGGGTTCATCTAACTGAAGTAGCGTATATGTTCTGAGTTTGAAAAAGAAAATAATTGACCAAATAATACTGATTCACCCCCCCTTCAGTATTATTTCCAACAGTGGCAAGGTGGCAAGGCCTAAGAAAATATGACCTCACATACTGTGGTCAGGTTGACCAATCATGAATTACATGAACCTTGGATGGATCCACATGCACAACATGCTCATAGTAATAAATTTTTTGATAAATGTTAGCATGTGTTAATGAGATTATTTCGAGCTTATTTTAGTCGGATTTAAGCCTAAAAACACCCAAATTAATAACAAAATGTACCCCATATAATTTTCACTTGATTATCTTAGGCATTTGGGTGCTTAGATCATCTTACTAGTTCACTATTTTGCAAATCTGGTTACCTAGACCATTAGTTTGACTTTTCTCCTATGCAAGATGGGCTACTGGGTATATCTAAGCTTGGAAAGGTCCTCTACACCCTTCTACAACCTTCCACCATATTCCCCCACCTTCATATTGCTTCTAGAGTTCATAGAATGATTTCGAATGCAATCATATAGCATCATGTAGCAACCTTGTAACACTTTACAGAATTGATCAAAACTCCGCCATAATTGCCTCTTAAGCCTATTTTTCACTTTTCATCACTTATAAATGTTCACCAAGCCTTGGAATCTAACTGGAAGAGACCAGACACCTTTTGAAGATCATATTTTTGTCATCGTAGCTCTAAACATGGAAATAGGATTTACTGTTTTGATCATGAGTTAAATAACATAAAAATAATTTGCATTGATTCCTTTTAAGCACTTGATAGTTTGTGAAAATAGATTAGAGTTTCCTTGATGCAGTAGAACAAGTAAAGTTTCAATCACTTCTTTCTTGTAAAGTTAAGTTTAGTATATGTTTTTGGTACATTTTTTTGGTGATGTTGTGTATGTACATATGTATATGGATGTAAATACCACCATGAACTATGTTATAAAGCTCCAATAAGCAGTATGGGTGTCATGTTATTATCATGTTATACTTGTTATGTTGTCATGTTGGTTTGCCTCTCAGAAGGATGATCATTGTAAATATTGCAATGAGCTAAGTTATAAAGCTCCATGGGTAGTATGTTTTTCTTACAACAACCTTGTTGGTTGTAGGTGTTGTTCAACACCAAGGACGGTGTTCTCCCAAGGGGAAGGATTCTGTAACAACCTTAGTAAAAAATCTATGTAAAAGTTAATAAAGATAAAATATTTACCAAGTTCATGGGACATGTATTCCAAGTTGAATGTTGGGTAAAATCATAGTGATGGGGATCACTGGTGATTGATTAATGGTGAATGAAATTGGTAAAGGTAGTGACAAAGGCTTTGGAAAGGTAAAATGGATTTTCTGGCACATTTATTTATGAAAATCGTGAAAATTAGGAGAAAATGGAGGTGAAAGGTCACAGGTTGCATGTGAGGAGTAAAATGAAGGAAAATAATGGAAGATGAAGAAAATAGAGGCCTCATTAATAAAAAGGCATATGAGGATCAGTTCACATACTTTTGTCAGTTCAGCTTTGGAGCTCTCATTCTATTCTCTCTCTCTTATACTCTTGGAAACTTATATTTTTCTTGGAACACTCTTGGAAGAGTGTGGCATACTTGGAGTTTTGGATCAATAATCCAAAGGAAGAGCAGGAAAGCGTAAGAGGACATCGAGATCAGTAGCTATAACAAGTTTTATTATAGGTACAGAGTTGCATGTATGTTTTCCTCACTAGTTTTCACTTTCATAGCATATGCATGTGGTTTATTGGTTATGGTTTGTCATTAGCATGGAGGATTACCTGGATTGACATTGGATTTTCCTAGCCTTGCCATTTCTTTGATAGTCATGGTGTTGTGGGTTCATTTCTTTGTTTTTCTAGTTAGTTCTTGTGTTTCCTTTAGCTTGGGTTGATTTACTAGTTCCTAAAAGTGTTGGTCGGAGAAACGCTCTGGAAGTCCTGTAACAACTTGGGTTGAGTTACTAGTCCTAGAAGCCTTTGTTGGAAAAACGCTCAGGAATCCCTTGGTGGGTTGAGTTACTAGTGTTGGAAGCCTTGGTTGGACAAACACTTTGGAAGTCTGACAACGACTATGGGTTGAGTTAATAGTCCTAGAAGCCTTGGTTGGAACAAACACTCTAGAGCCCTAAACGTCTTCGGTAGAGACCAATCTGGTGATGGTTTGTGATGTCCGACCATGAGTTGGAACCATTGTTTGATGGGTTAAGGTGGTCTGGCCTCTGGATGCCCAGGTTCAATTTTGATGGATTATTTAATGAGATCCCACATTCATGCTTGGAATATGGCATAGGGGTGACTAGATGGAGAGATATTTGACTCAACCATGTCTATGGTTAGGTGGTTCATGGAAGTCCCACACCTGGTTGGCCTTGCATCATTATATGAGGTAATTTATCCTTGTTAATTCATGAGCATTATAATAGTTTATATGTGGATGATATGGTTGTTGTTTCCTTGGTATTTCTGTTGGTTATGAACATGTATTATGATAATGTCTATGTATGGCTCTCATCATGTTTTTACTTGTAAATGAATGTCCAATGTATCTATGGCATATAAATGAAATTTCAGCTAATGTGTTGAGGCATCAATGCTTCTTACCAATTCTCAGATAAGTATGAGACCGCTATTCTTACTTATGTTGCTAAGACCTATAGCTTTCATGTTCATGACTTGTTTGACGAAATGTATGGCATGGCCAGTAGGGATCCAGTCTAAGCCTTATCAATGTTTTTGCAAATGTATCTTTGTTTTGCTGTGAAATTTCATTTCTGAAGGTGCCATTGAGTTTTAGGCAGTGACCTAGGCTATGGGTATGAAAAAGTGTCACAAATCCTAGAGTCATAGGCATAACAATGGGGAAAAAATTCCTCGAACACTCACTTTCCCTTGTTGTGGGAGTGTCTGGAGCCTCCTGGACACATGCTGGTCCATATCAAGGGAGCATCCAAGGGTTTGATGCATTAAAACTTCAATTGATCTCAGGGGCTAGTTACCTGAGTGGTTGGGATGGCTCTTGGGAGTTCTGTTACTGATGTGGAAGGTATGTGTGATGTGTTCCATCGGTTCCACTTCCTTAACTGACACATAGGGAGTCAAATCATATCATAGTAGCTTCTCGTCAAATGTTTATCCTGGTTGGTCGGTTACTTGGGTAGATGTCGAAGTAGGGTGTTATAGAGTGGTATTAGAGCAAGTTGCACTCTCTTTCGGTCATGTTTGATACAATAGAGTGGTATCAGAGACATGGTTCACCCATCACACTGGATGGGTTGTGTGTTGGTCTTGCATTCATGTCAATTGCATATGTGTTTCTTGTGTTGTAAGACCATGTGCTTGTTACTTTTATATGGTATGGGTTATGGTTGCAGTGAGTTCGCTATGCGAAGTTGATGGTGTCATTGTGGAGTGTGTCATCATGAGAGTATGGTTGAGTATGCATTGTTTATCCACATTAGTATTCATATGTGGTCAAGTGTACAATGATGTGGTGGTTGTTGTCATGCATGAGGTCATGGTATGTGCATTTGATTTTGTCATGCATTGATGACTGGAATCTAGCTAGAATGATGGTTATATGGTTATATGATTATGTGTTATATTTCCATATGTTTCCATGATTATTTTATACATGTATTACGCTGACTTTTTGATCCTGCAGACGAGATATCATCCCTGAATTATGCTAAGGTCTGTTGGTTTATTGTGATTTGGTTTAGCTGACATGATATACCTTGTAGAATTGAGGCTTCTGTGATCCATTATAGTTATAAGAAGAATTTCGGAGTAAATCACATAGGAACGACATTTGCCGACACGTTTCAAACCAACTAGTGTGGTTCATCGTCAAGACAAGTTGAAGAAACATATCTAGCTTAGCATGTTAAATAGTCTGAGCAGAGACTCCAACGGCTAAAAATTGATTAACGGCTAATTTTTGACTTAAGGACCCCAGTCAAATTTTTACTCATAAATTTAATATTATTATTATTCATTATGGAAATAAGTTAAATCAGGTAAAAAAAATAAATTAATGGTTAGTTTTTTAAGAAAATAATTTATTTATTTAAATATTAAATTTATATATATATATATATATATTATATATATATATATATATATATATATATATATTTATATATATATATATATATATATATAATATTAATTTTAAATAATTTAAATAAATAAATTATTTTTTTAAAACAACCATTAATTATTTTAATTTATTTTTTTTTACCTGATTTAACTATTTCCATAATTAATAATATAATAATAATAATAATATTAAATTTATGAGTAAAAATTTGACTTGGGTCCTTAAGTCAAAAAATAGCCGTTAATCAATTTTTAGCCGTTGGAGTCTCTACTCAGACTATTTAACATGCTAAGCTAGATCTGTTTCTTCAACTTGTCCTAACAATGAACCACACTAGTTGGTTCGAAACACGTCAACAAATGTCTTTCCTTATGTGATTTACGCCAAAATTCTTCTTATAATGATATACCTTGCAGGAAGAATATCAAATATGACTAGAAAGATGGTAGACTACAGTTCCTGAGACTCTCCCTATGGAGCAGATGAGCTACATGGTGTTGGGAACTCTTCTAATTTTCCAAACACACTAAGAAGCTTAAAGGAAAAAATAAGGAGTTGTAAGGTAGACAATGACAGAATCATATAGGCACAGGAGAAACAAGTAGAGGTAAATGCAATGACACTTCAGAGTTTGTCAGAATTGAAACAACATGGGCCACTTTAGATCAGCCATGAGAAGGAGGACATAACTAATGGGGCATATGGAAGTAGGTCTCATGGTGAGTACAGGTCTGATCGAGATGACACGATTAGAGATGGTAGGTTCCTGGACACTCCGGATAAGAGAGGTGATAAACATAGGTAATATTCTAGTTCTAGTTCTGACATGCACCATGAATGCCATCATTATCATCCTTACAGGAGGAGTGATAGGGGATATTTGTTGGATGAGTTTAAGAAATAAAATCCACCTACATTTGGCGGAGAGATGTGTTATAGGACAAATTGACCTCCTGATCAACTTAGAGGAGAAAGACAAGATGACTAAAAGAATGACCACAGTTGTAGGCCCAGAATCCACACTAACGATCTCTGTACACTGACAAATTGCTTTATAAAGCTTGTTTAAAAGCATAAAGGATCGTTAGTCAACCTGCTAACTCTTGTTGTTAGACCAGGGGGAGCGTTAGTGAACTTTAGTGATGCTCAAGTGGTTATGCCAACAAATCTGCCATTAAATATCTAGATATTATTTCCCTAAATTTGTGCAAGAAAAGCAAGGAAACTCCGAAAATCAAGATATTTGGAGAAATTCTATTCCAGAAATAGAGGCAAATGGGAAAAAGCTAGTAAACGAGGCAGGTTCATGGTTTTTAGCCAAATTAAATACAGGCGAAGTTGGGCAACCCTAAATCGATTGCTATATAAGCAACGAGAGGGCCATTGCAAAAGGGTCAGAGCATTTAGAATGATAGTACATGGTGTTGTTGTGATATTGTCATATTCTTGAAGGAGCTAGCTGAAAGAAGGAGAGAGGGAGAGGAAGAAGGGATAAGGAAGGCTGATACAACAGGGTTGTTGTAATTACTCTTCTATTCTGAATATAGGACTGTGGTTGTGTTCCCTACTCAAAGTGTCGGTGATATTGTGCATTTATTTGTTCATTCTGATGCTTGTTGTGTTGAGTAGATAACTTAAATATTTATACATGTTTATTACGGATTCTTTCATTAATTGTCAGAAGTATATGATATGATTGGTTTGCTTTGTTCTTTTGTGCAGGAATCATCTTGGATCCGGTCAAGAGGAGTTCTTCTTACCGCACGGAGATCCCCAAGCAAATTTGGAAAGAACCAAAGGTGATCCTTTCTCCATATCCTGTCAATATATGTCAGATAGATGAACATGTGTGTAACAGGTACCTTTTGTAGATAACCTTACAGTCTGTCGGAAATCCCAGGAACAATTTCGAAGGTAGTTTTCATCCCGTGCATTTTACCCCATAGCAGAATTGGCGACTCCGCTGGGGACTATACATTTAGTTCCCGGTTATCTGGACACCTCTCAGATCTCTTCTCTCTTCTATGAGCTTCCTGCTTCTTCATATCCTTCTCTAATCCACCATCTAGCTTGTTGCATCCTACAAAGTTGCTTTCTCTTCATAAACTGATCCCAAAAGCCCACTTTTTGAGCTCTTTCCCTCACTAACACAGGTTTCTAGTCTACACGGAGTTTTATAAAGCTCTTTGACTGTGCACAGGGTGCGTTAGTGGCCAAACTAAAGCTCTATTTACACACAGACAGAGTGTTAGTCTCCCATTTCCAGGTTTTTCAAGAGATTTTGTGGACCAAAAGGGGGGGAAACTTGTCCCAAGGGCTAAATTAGGATCTGCAACAATATCATGCTAACAAATTTGGTGTCTTAAAATTTAGCTTTTAAGAAAATGCTTTAGTTTTTCTCTCATAAAAGAAATTTTTGTTGAAAGAAAAGCTGATAAACTGTACATCTCCTTTTGTCAAAATAGTTGTCAGCTGCTTTATTTTGGTTCAATAGTTGTTAGGTAATATTGAGAAAAGAAAATTTCGGTTATGCAAAGTGTTGAATAGCTTTAGATGCACTAATGAATACATGAATATGTGAAATATTACATGTGTAGAATAAGACTTGTTTGCATAATAAATTGAAAAAAAAATTAAAGCATTGTTCTGCACGGTTTACTGAGTCGAGAGTCTCATCATATTCATATATCAACACCCCCTCCGAAGACAAATAAGAAAGTACACTAAAATTTACACTAAAATCAATTAGATACTCCTTTTAGAGCAAACCAACATTAGATAGATTAGGACCTTGGGATAAGAGAGTGAGTCAACTACCCAAGGTTGAAAATTAAAACTAGTGTCGTTAACGAGTGAAGAATCCTTCTACACTCATATTACCAGGACCACTCCACTCACAACGGAGCAAAATACGAGACAACATCAGATTGTGATTGAAGGTAGCCTGCCTTCTCTTACAACTCCTTTGGGCATTCTGTGTATCGAGGGTCCCTTCGGGGATTTCAGAACTGAGTCAGGGACTCAGGTATCCTGCCCACACAGCGTGCTGTCTACGATTATGTCCCCCCTGGTAATGTATGTGATTTGAGGTATCTCTAGTGGCGAATACTTCTAGGTACTTACCAAAGGTGACTGGGATGGGCTGTCCTGGTACCTCAAACAGATGGATCTACTTTGTCTTCATTTTTTGGGAGGGTGCTCGTCTTCACGAGAGTACTTGGCCCCTCAATCTGAGGTTCGAGTGAAGCTCAAAAGTAACCGTAACTGTACATTTGGCCATCCTTCTCTATTACTCATTGAGAAACTGGGTTTCATCTCCAGTAATCAGTGTTTATCAGACAAGGTAATTTCACTTTGTTTATTGATTGTCATTTTTAGCGTATTTTTTCTTTTTAGGTACCTGAGTGCTATCATTTGAGACTTAAAGAATATCACCTTAAAATTTATCTAGTAAAATTTAACAGTCATTGTGGCTACATCTGGTCCCCATTGTCAATCCAGACGATTGTTAGGACTTCCTCCACTTATTGTGGAGGATCCGCCGAGTTCCACTGACTCAGATTCCTCATCTTTGAGGAATGAGTCTCCTAAATCGCACACAGGGTCTATGTGGACAACCAACGATTCTGATTTTCCAAAGGATTTCTTTACAGAAGGATTTCTTCCTCATTTTAACACTCCTCTTACAAATCTGTCGGACCCTTTAGTTACTCCCGCAGTACCAGTACTTTCTTCTTCAGTAGGTGGAACTTTCCCATCTATCCAGTCGGCGCCACAAGGGTCGTGGAATTATAGAGACACTATTGGTCCTCTACCACCTCCCCAGTCGACGGTCATTACAACACAAGTAATGTGGAAACTCGCAATCCCATTCGTCCCAGGTACTACAACTCACTTAACACCTTCTATAGGTGGAACCCAGTAGACGCCAGGTTCCACTCCTATGGTGCCACAAAGCATACCTTCGACTAGTGCCACATATAGTGCTCCATATAACACTCAATGCGGCACTATGGGCGCGGTCCCAATTTACCAAAATCAAGGTCGGCCATCAATGTACAATTATAACCCCTAGATTCAAGCATCTGGGATAGTTCCCAATATGCACATGGCAGCGAGGAATATCACAGTTCCCCTGCTGTTCTCAGGCATGCATGGATAGTCGCTGATTGACATGAGTGTACCCTCTGTCAATCAAATCCATACGGTTAGTTCTGTGTCAATTGGTAATCCACAAGGGATTCCCACCCAAACCATGGGGGCACCCTACTCACAAGCTTAGATGAGTCAAGGGGGCACCGCTTATACTGGGGGCAACTCATACCCTAGTATCAAAATCCCCATGGCAATCCCATCTACAACACCATACTGCAAATCAACTATTACACCACGCAACCCATGTACACCATGGGGAACCAAACGATGGGAGGAGCATAGAGCTCCTCAAGTCACCTGTCAGCACCATGGTCGAGTCGGGGGCACCCAACAATTTTCCTTTTTGGGCAACATTGGATATCCCCAACTTATACAAGTTGAAAAATGACCCCATCTACAACAATTTACAATGGCCGCCGATCCCACATAAAATACCGATGGACATTCCTAAGTTCGACGGAAAACAAGGGGAGGATCCGGGCACTCACATCACCACCTACCATCTATGGTGTGTTTCTAACTCTATGGTGGACGACAGTGTCCGATTATGTATTTTTCCCCACACCCTCACTGGTAATACTGCAAAGTGGTATATTGAGTTACCACGTGCGTCAGTGAATACCTTTGACGCTTTAACAATGGCGTTCCTAAAGCACTTTCAGTTACCTATCCGTTATGAGACAGGGATAGAGCTCCTTACTTCATTTTGTCAGGATACCACCATTGTTATATACCTAGGAGGGATAATATGGGGTACCAAGGGAGATACCCAAGGTAATAATGTAATAATGGGATGGGCCATAGTAATAAATAAGGTGGTTAACCCATGTCATGTAAGGGACCACAAGTAGTTAATAATAATGTAATGGGCCCATGGTATTAGTTGAGGGTATGAGTAAACCATGGTAATGATGCATGGTATTGTATGTATGAGGCCTATATAGAGGCTAAAGACTCCACATGGAGAGATATGAAGAGAAGTATTCTTGTATGAACAGACATATGACTTGTGGAGTATTCTCCTTCCTTAAGTAGTGAATGTATGATGTTGCCCTACCATAAGGGTTTCATAATAAAGAAGCATTTCTATCTTATTCCTTGGGTTTATTTGCATAATCTTATATTTTCTGATCAGATCTATAAAATCTTGGGTTAGATCTACAACAAGTGGTATCAGAGCACTTTCTTGGGCAAACCATGGAGAATTTTTTTTCATTTTTGCAGGGATTTTTTGGGTGGCGAATTTGCAGATCAGATCTGTACGTTTTGGTGCAAGATCTGCAGAATCTAATTGCAGATCTATATTCCTTGTGCAAAAATAACTGATTTCAAAAAAAAAATCGATTGAATCGGAGTCCGGATGAAGGAGATATCACTGATTTAAAAATTAGTGGGGTTGCAGACAATTTTCAGGGCAGTGAATTTGCGGCGCCAATCTAGACGTCCTGGTGCAAGATCTGCAAAATCTAATTGTAGATCTGAAATCTTTGTGAAAAAATACTCAAATTCAAAAAAAAAAAATTAGTTGAATCGGAGTCCGGATGAGGGAGATATCGCTGATTTAAAATCAACATTTTTTTTCAGAAATTTTGGGTGACGGCGGGAGAGCAGCAGCGTAAATATGGAATTCTAGTGCCTGGATCAGGATTTCTATCACATGGGTAGATGCAGAATGATTGTTCCATTTCTGAAAACAGGTCATAATAAGGATTTTGAGCAATATTGACGAAACTGTGACAATTTCAAATTTTCGCCAAGTCATAAATTTTTTTCTCAAACTCCTATTCATGACGACTCTACATTTTACCGGAAAAGGTGATTGTCCTACTATTGAAGAATTCCTACAAACAATAAAGCTCAAACATGGGAGATTTTGGAAGAAATCTGTATGGTTTAATTTGCAAGAGGATGCCGACAGATGGTGGAGATCGCTAGGAATCAAACAGGCGAAAGACTTGTCGGATGAAGAATTTGAAAAACTCTTTATGGACAAATGGTCTTATGCTACAAAAAAGAAGGAAACAAAGGAGAAACATATGGGGTTATTTCCTACTGGTATATCCTTATTGCAGGTTCATGGATTGATTCAGAAAGAGAAGATCATTGTTTCTATAAATCCTAGTTGCAAGCATAATTTCATCAATGTTAATTTGGCAAAAAAATTACACGTTCCAACAAAAAACATTGAAAGTATACAAGTTGATGATGAGAATGTTCAAATGTACAAGGATTTGAAGATTTCAATGGATAAGTATGTGTTGCATAGTGATTTTTATGCTTCAGATATGGATAACATAGATGTTGTTTTAGGATACCCTTGGATGGAATCAGTAGGTACTATCAATATTAATGTACAGAAGAAATTCCTGAAGCTCTAGTTTAAAAAGAAGAAAATTACATTACA
>APFE031620221.1:0-23616 GCA_000404065.3 Pinus taeda
CCCTGAGATGGTTGTGATGTTGGTTTATTCATTCTATTCTTGCCTTCACATAGGTGACTTATTTATAGGGCTTGCCAAACTAGCCCCCTATTCCGTCCTTTAGTACCTCCGTGAAAGGGTACGATTAATTTTCACGTAGCCCTAACCTATAGCTCAGGTACTTTCACGTTGTTATGGTAGCGTACCGTACAGATTCCCAAACTAGCTTAAGTATCTAACTTATCTTATTATACAATCATAGTTAGCATCGCATAAATAGATGTTCTTAGTTGTATTCACTTAACCAGCATAATTACACACATTCACGCATCATATAAGCATTATAAATGAAATTCATACATAGCATGTCAAGATGCATTAACAGGAACAAAGACACAAAATTTGTAGAATACTTCGCATTATTGATATATTTCAAGTGATTACAGACTCTAGCTACCCTGCACACATAGTTGCAAGGGTCCACGCACTTAGCTGCAGACCTCCACCCTAGGCCTCTGCGCACTTAGTTGTAGAGCCTCTACCTATGCTATGACCCGAAACTTAGACTTATTACTTCAGAGCTATTACTATCTAACTTTCTACCATGATATGACTCTCAAGATACTTAGAGCTTAGCTCATTTTATACAATCCCATTGTCCATGGACCATGGGTAGATATTTTATAGATGACTTTAAAGAATAAGGGTGGACAACCCTTTATGACACATGACACCTTTGTGCTCCGCAACTACAAAATGCAAAGACTTTACTATTTTATTATAAAATTCAACCCAAAACATGGGCTTTTAGCTCCAAAACTGTCCTTGGGGGATCCTGTTCCTAGCACGTTCCCAAGTCTAGTTTGGTAGTACATTAGTGTGATATCCTAAGTCTAAAATTATCTAGTCCATGTCAAAATCACCAATTTGTGTTGTCAACTGCATCTCCCTACCATTCCTCTTCTTACTTTGGTTCACCTTATTCAATGCGCATTGTTCTGGTACCGGGTTTTCCTTACTAACATAGTTATCTATCAGTTCTTGTAGCCATTCATCTTCCTTCTGATCCCTCAGTAGCTTCATGCATGTTTGCAGAAATGACTTCAAACACCATGAGATTAGAGTCCTTTGTCACAGTAAGTTCTTCAAATTTATCTTTTCGAGGGACTATTTGTTTATGATTTTTAGACATAGGAGCACCTGGATCCATAAAATGTTTTTTTTTTGTCTCCATAAACGTCTCCTTTTCTCTTTGTATGTCAAATCCAACATTCTTCTCACCAGCCCCATGAACCCATGTATCAGATTTTGCTTCTACCTTGTCTTCACCAGTGGCTATACCACTTCATGTGACTATATTGACACTAGGATTGTCTTCATGTGGCTCAGATCTCATCATCTGAATGTTTTTGGTTCTTCTTTCCCTGCATCTTTACTATTAATATAGGACAATATTATATAACATGATCAAATTGCTTAGATTATTGACAAGAAGGATAAGTTGGATTTTGATAGTCACACACAAAATGTCTTGGTTCTCCACAATTGTAGCAGATGATTTGGCTCTTCATGATGCAATTAAAATAGTATTACAAAGGATCAAATCATAGATAATCATGAACACAGAAACATATGAATATACAAATAATTGCACAAAATTTCTCAAATACACTTTATTACTTCAGATCATCAATGAATACACTTCTTCTGACCCCATGCACATAATTGTGGGGGCCAGTGCACTCAGCTGCAGACTTACCAAGGTCTCCACACACTCAGCTACAAGAGCCTTCCCCTTTTCTATAATACAAAATTATAGACAAAATAGACTCAATATCTCATTCATCAACTTCCTTTCACTGCCTAATGACTTCTTGTTACAGATCCATTTGGGCACATCAAATCCAAACATTCAAATTAGTGATTTAGGACTCATTAAACCCTAAAATTAGTTGTTTCATGCCCTAAACAATTCAACCCTTTGAATTCCTCCTTTCCAGAAAGTTTCATGACTTGAAGACATCTAGAAATTGCCTCTAGAGGGGCCAGCGCAGGTAAGTCCTTAAGAAGGTGAGCTGCAAAGTAGCTAGGTCCACTACCAGGGTGCTCTGCAAAGCACTTAGGATTCCTTTCACCTGTGATAGGCGAGAATGAGTGAAATTCAAATAGGGTTTGGGAATATTCTTATATGGTGGATTCATCTAGAAGTTTCCTTGTCTTATCAACTAATATGAGCTCAAAAATGGATGAGGAATGAGTTAAGGATCATCCTATCCTCTCATCCCTTCCTCCATGGAACTAATTCTAAGTATGGAAGGCCATTCAATGTCACCATTAATGACAAAACCTCCTTCATATTCCTATACCAACTTGACCACTCATATACAGTGATTACGGGCTGGATTATGTTGAATTGTAAGGAGATAATGTTGCTATGAGACTTGACTTTGGAGCAAATGATGTGATGCCACAAGCTTGTCTTGCTTTTGATGTGATGTGGATGGGATCCAAGATGGAGGAATGAATTTGAATCAGAAACTGATGGTTGTAATTCCTTCTTCTATCTAATAAAGTGTTTGAACCTTCTTTCCATATTTGTGTTCGTTCATAATGCTTATATGTATGAATTGCTTCTAATTCCTTTCATTTGTATTCAATGGATCATATGATTTGATCAGTTTTCATCTTTTGTTGTGTTGACAGGGTATTTTTCAAGCAGATTAAGTACAGGAAGGAGAGATGGAATCGATACAAGGGAGACGAGAGGAAAGTAGAACTACATGTAGGCCTTCTATCATGTCTTCTTATCTATTTCTTATAGGGAAAGTCTAAAACACTTAATTTTTTTTTTTTAAGCACAACTACTTGTCTAGTGAATTAGTATTTATCTGTAGATGCTAAATTCTCCAAAACAAATTGGTGACTACTATGGGCAAGAATCCTCTTTCCTAGTAGCTTATCCACCTCCTAAGAAATCCTTGTAGACTCCATTTGTGTTCATAGATTGTAATTCAACTGTTTACATTGAAAACATTGGTCAAAACTGTATCAAATTGCCTCTTGAAAATGCTTATTGTCACCAGTGTAGGCTTGTGAGGGACACATTGCATTGCAGAGCATCCCTAGCTTAGGGACAATGCTATGAAGCACACTGTCTCCCACTCTAGGCTGTGCTGATCCTCCTAGGATCAGTTTCCCACCTTTGGAAAGAGTTTTTACCAAGTTTTCTCTATTTGATTGTTTACTGATTGATAAATGAATGTTATGTCTCTAAAAATGAGTGTTTATCTCCTGGTCTAGCCCAACTTTGATTGGATTTATTAATGCTTCTTCATGTTTTCTTTGTCATTATCGATAAATAGTCAAAGTTAGGGTATAATTGATTAATCTTGATTTGAAAGAAAGTGTCGTAAAGTCTTCTCTTCCTTTGAATCTGAACTGTCATAAAAGTCTTCATTCATATGAAATATTGATTGATTATATGTGCACATTTCTTTTTTGTTCATATTCACATTAAGGGAATCGAAAATAAATACATACATGTTGCATTGAAAAAGTTTGTGTGTGCTGATAGGAATAGTGTAGGGAAACTGCATTTAGATTGTGCTCTTTGCTCTTTGATCAAAAGAAATCTAATTGCTCTATCCCTAAGTAGCTAGGATTTCATTGTTAAATTGAATGGAAAGAATGCTTATCATGATAGTTGCATTCCTAGGAATTTTATAATACATCATGTGGTGAACTTGAAAGGAAAATTCCTAAGCAAGATCAACTTAAAATAAACATCAATTTACCTAATGGAGCATTGTCATTAACGATAACTTTAGCGGTTCTAGGCTAGAGATGTGTTCTGACATCGTAAAACAAAGCAGCTATCACTAACTTGTCTGTAATACATCCCGTGTGTGATACCTCATTCCACGTACATGAGTATATCGTAGATCACCCATGTACCTTTGGGTATATAGGGCAATGTTATAGTATGTAAAGTATATGGGAATGCTCTTACTGTGTGGTTTTGCATTAGATAACACTTATACGGACAGGGCCTCCACGTACCTTCGGGTATATATGGGATGACAACTCTAGCTTGTTATCCATCCTTAAGTAACCGAGTCGGTTGCCTTGTAAATTGTGATACACCGAACATAGAATTTGGGGAGATTGCCTGCCCGTACTTCTTGGTTATCTAGGAGGTATTCTGTAGTTCACAGTTTCTTGGTAAACCTTTTGCCTAGCATACCCCTTTTAGTTTATTTCTTTTTTGATAATAAAATCAATCAAAAACTGTGGAGGAACATCAACCCATACCTTGTCGTTTGCAGAGAACAGTGAGAAAACTGCCTTTTCCTCCCAAAGCAACATCAATTCGGGCAAATCAGTCTCGCTTAACTGAGTCTAGTACATCAAGAACTCCTAGTTCTTCGTCTGAGTTACCTAAATCATCTATTTCGGTAAGTATAGAGACTCTAGTCACTCCAACTATTTTTGTCCCATCTGTTTCTGAAGAAGAAGTTTCACAATTACCTGAGGACATTAGTACCGATCCTAGTGAAACAGTAACCGAGGTTGTTCAACAACAAGTTGATCGTCATCTTGAAATTTCTCAACAAGAAAGTACTTTTGAACTTGAATCAATTCAACTAGAAGTTAATCTAGAATCTATCCCAGTTCAAACAAAAGTTACATATAAACCTTAATTTGTTCATGAACCTATTTCTAAAACTGTTTTTCACTTACCCAAACATATGGGCTTCGAATGTGAACATTCAGAAGTTGTTACTTTACCGGAAGACGATCAACCAGTAACCCCTAATATATCAGTAACTATTGAAACTTCAACTTCATTAACACTAGAAATATTTTACGGACCTAACGATGAAGTTCATCCACCAAGTTTAATTGCTATAGATGAGGAACTGGAAGAAGATTCCACACCTGGAACCCCATCTCACTTTGGGATTGGGCTTTATCTTTACCCTAATACTCCTAATTTTTCACTTCATTTGATCCTCCTTCATTTCAAGTACCCATCGATTCTTTAGGACAACTTTTGGGTCAGTTAACTATGGTTGAACAACTGTCAATATCTCATACTGTATCATTTGATGCAGCTGCCGTAGAATCTTCTGTTGTAACCCCTTCAATGTTTTCTACCACACCTGAGTCGCACCTGTATGGTGAATTGTCTATCCCAGTTAGTTACCGATCATTGTCTAGAACCCACTCATGGGTTGCTTCTACACCATGGTCATCACCCATGTCTTCTACCAGAATTTTACCTGGTTCTTCTCTAATGGGAACTCAATATTTTGATCCTACATATCAGTATCAAGCTGGGAAATCTGGTCAACAAAGACCTATGTATCCATTAAATACTAGATTTCCACCATATCGAGAGCAATCTTCTTATTCACCGTATCCTCCTTATTCCAGAGGATTACCATATGGTAATTTCCTGCAATATTCAGGTCAATCTGGAATTAGAGTTTGTCAATTGAAACCAACAATGCCAGTTCAAACGAGGCTTGTGTATCCAACACAACCAATGTAAACTGTGTCAGTTATTGCTACTACACCTGTTGTTACTACTATACCACAGTCACAAGTTCAAAATGTTGTATTTCAACCGGTACAAACTGATCCTTCTACCCTGCAACCACAAGTTTCAAGTCAAGAACAATTTCCTCAAGTCGTTTTACAACAACCACTTGTTTCTGGAGTTCAACAACAACCTCGGGTTAGTATACCCTTATCTGAACTGACCCAGGCTTACACTGGTATAGTTTATTCACAACATGGCCAACCTCTCGTTGCTGGACAATAATAACTCTTAAATCAATAGCAGTTGTACCAACAACAACAACAGTTGATTCAACAACCATGGTAGCCGCAATTTGAACAACCCCAATTCCAACAATTCCAACCCTAGTTTGGACTTGTTCCACAAGCTCAACCTGGTTTTGGTCAATCTCAAGCTTACCAAGGTCTTGGTCAACAAGGCTTTGCAGGTTATGTAAAACCACACATTCAACCTAGCTATCAACAACCACCTTATACTAGTTTTGTTCAACAACCATACCAAGGTTACCATATGCAGATGACCTATGTCAGTATGAAAAGACCTATTGCCCAGGAAATTCCATCATATCTAGGGTATGATCAACCTAACTTGAATCGACAGTTGTCGTTTGTAGCAACTTTAGAATTACCATATTTAAATCGGCTCACTAATGATCCAATCTTATATTCACCTTGGTGGCTAATAATTCCACATAAGCTACCATTTTCCATTCCGAAATTTAACAGAAATCCTGGAGAAGACCCATCAAATCATGTCATGACCTTTCATTTGTGGTGTTCATCAAACTACTTAAATGATGATTCAATCAGACTTCATCTTTTCCAAAGAACACTTACTGGTCCAGCTGTTAAATGGTACATTGAATTACCAAGAGCTTCTTTTGATAATTTCACCACATTAGCCACTACATTTTTGATCCACTTCTAGTTACCTATCAGATACGAGACTGGAACGAAACTCCTAACAAACTTTAAACAAACCACTGCTACCCATATATCAAATCATATTCATGAGTGGCGACGTCATCGTCGAATGGAAGACATATGTTCTTGATCAGTTTTTAGCTGAATGGTTCATAAAATCGTTGTTGCCATCAATCATCGAGGGTGTGGCAAAAGGTGTAGTTGTCATAGAAGAGCAAGTGATTGATCGTGTCCAATACTTGGACTTGATTTACACATAATCTGACATGCTTTATGATAAAATTCCCAATGCACCTCGACTAGCTTTCACTGTTCCCCCTCCTCCACAATCGAGTAAGGACTCTCATGCTGGCGATGGTTTGATCGGTTCCTCAAGCACAAAAACAATAGGAAGACCATTTGGTCAAACTCTTGCTATTTCCAATCAAACTACCAATGAATCAGAAAATACTCTTGCCTATGAGATTAATGTTGTGTCATCTAACAAAGGCAAAAATCCAAAGAAACTAGGGATCAAGAAAAAGGGAAAAACAAAAAGAAACAAGAAAATTCCCCTCCAGAGAAATCATCTGATTCCTCTACCTTAGCAAGGAAACCTCGTTATCCATGTTTGATATGTAATGACGAGCATTTTACAAGAAATTTTCCACACCACTTTGATGTCTCTAAACTTTTAAAGACTTCAAACACATCAGCAGTGTTGACTAATCCTCCTGATCAACATAGCATCAATTGGGATTCTCTCCCCAAGCCATAAGGTTTTGTCATGCACCAAAGTTAACAACTGGTGCACACATGTTGTATTGATGTTGTTGCATCCAAACTGAGGCACAATCCACATGTTCAGTAAATCGGCATGCTAAATCCCAACAACCCATGTCATTAGTTCTAATCACATTACCCCAGACCCCTCATAGTATACCATCTTCAGGTATTTTCTTGGTTCAAAATGAGGGAATTTGGCCTTGTCCGCCAAATCCCAATCCTCTATGTGTAGTTGCAGTACCTGCACCAAAAATGTTCCTTCAAAGGGCACATATTCGGGCATAAAAGGTATACAAATGGAAAATTTTACTACATCAGGGTCCTTTTTCACCTTAACAGTCAGCTTTCTTAGAGGCATTTACGGAGGTAACCGTGAAATTGGCTCAACCTCATTGACACTTATGTCCTCAACTCGTCTCAAGTTATTCCTCCTCTAAGTCAATTGGATCCATTGGTTTCTTCTTTTTCCCTTTCTCCATATTTTCCTTGCTCGTCTACTCAACATGCACCTTCCTAGGCGACTGCCTTATCCGTGGCTTCTGCATTTTCTTCTACTTCTTCATTGCTATTGTTTTTGTTGGTTCTACCGCTATTGTTACTGCTCTTGCAGCTTTGGGCTTTCGTCTCAACGATCTAGGAGTTATGGTGTGTGTAGGAGGAGTAGCAGTCATGTTGTTTGTTAATCCTGGTTCCAAAAATTCCTAGTAGACATCTTGCCAATCCTGACCAAACATGCAACACTTATCTCGGCTTAGACTTAGGTGCAAAAGCTCACAAGATTTATTAACGAGGAAAAGTGTCTATATGTAGAGTAGGATGGCATATTTATAGCCAAATTAAAATTTTAATGCCTTGAATACATTCAAATATTCCTCAAAAATGCAAATTTGGCGGCAGATTTTCATAGATATGCTCCCTAAATGCATTGCACCCACTCCCTTTAATGGAAAAGATGCAGTCAAATCAACTGTAGCTTTTCCAATGGTAGCAATTTTTGGCAAGATGCACTAGACTCTCCCTTATGGCGCAACTACATTGTCACAACTTTCTCCACCTATGCCATCTCCCTAAACATCGCACAACCCTCCTTCCTCAATGGAACCATTTCTTAGTAGAGTAGTTTATAGTCTTACGCTTCCTTTGAGCTTCCTGAAGCACTAAGACTTTCCTCCAGTCATATAGTCATTGCATTATTGCACGAATGTGACTGTACCTATATAAATTCAATCTTCTTCTATTAAATCTTCTAGGAAATAACTCCCCATTCAGCTAGGTGAGCTAAATTGATCCACCATTCACTATATCCTTGATCACATAGGGTCCCAACCAATGCATCTGAATCTTCCCATGAAATTTTGCAAACTTGCTATCACACATAAGGACTAAATATCCATTCTTAAAGGTGCATTGTTTAATGTGGAAATCATGCCATGCCTTCCCCATCTTTCTACACCTACTAATGAAAACCATCCAGAAAGAGAACCTCCTCCAGTGCAAGCAGTTGCGCTATAATTCCTCCATGAAGTCATAATCTTTCATCTCAGTTACTACTGCGATCTTGAGGCTGGGCACTATATACTCCATTAGCATTACGACTCCTTGTTCATATACCAGTATAACTGGTGTTTTCCCTATCAGTTTCTTACAAGTTGTCTGATATGCCCATAGAACTGCTAGTATGTGCACATTGCAGGTCTTCATTAAGGCATTCTCCAATATTTGGTTAAAATATTCGACAGTTCCATTCACCCGGGGATGATATGGCGTACCCTTCTTATGGTGCATTCATAACTCTTCTTTTATTCAATTCCTTAATTTTTTCATTCAACAAGCACGAACCTCGATCACTCATTAGGATCTTTGGGCACCCAAATCGTGATAGAATGTACTCAAAGACAAACTTCACAACAGTTTCCGTGCTGTAATCCTTCCCTACAGGCCTGTTAGTCGAGCGGCCTTATAACCTTCCTTTCATTTCTTCCCCTGAAATTGCTAGCTGGAAGGTAAGGTTCTTATGTCATTATTGCATTTCTTCCAGTCATGATGCCATTAAAGGCTCGTAAGAAGGAGAGGAACAAGCCTTCACAACGTTCTACCCATGACTACAGGAGGTGTTTTGACAAATTGTGGTGACCCCATCATGCCCAGTCTGACGTGAACTATTCTCTCTCAATACCCTTACGGGTTGTACCTCAGCCCATTTTGTTCTTCGTCATTCTCGATCCTAGGGAGGTAATCAGGTCCAACATTCAACCTCCCTAGATTAACTATTACTTCAAAGTCATACTCTTGGAAGAGAAGAAACCATCTACAAATCTTTCCCCCCAACATAGGCTTATTGACCAAGCATTTCAATGCAAAATGATCCGTGTACATTTTAAAGTGTGCACCTAGTAGATAATGCCTAAATTTTTGTAGTGCATATACCATGGTCAATCTTTCTCCTTCTATGGTTGAATATTTTCTCTCCTCCTTAGATAGTTTCCTACTTGCAAAGGCAATTTAATGGTAAAGATCTCCTTCACCCGGTTGAGTTAAAATAACTCCCAATGCTATACAAGAGGCATCCACATGCACATGAAATTCTTTCTTCCAATCTGGGAATACTAGGATTGGCACAGTAACCATATTTTCCTTAAGAACATCCAAGCTCTTATGACAATCATCATCCCAGCAGAACCTAGCATCCTTCTTCAACAACCTCTGCATTGTTGCAGTGATCTAGGCATACGCCTTTATAAACTTCTTGTAATACCCTGTATGACCCAAAGTTGTGCATAGCTACTTTACATTCATGGGTTAATCCAAATTGATAATTACAGTGATCGTGGAAGGGTCTACCATCAATCCCTACTTACTACTACATGTCCCAACAATATCCCATAAAGTACATAGAAAATACATTTTTTCAAATTCAAGGAAATTTGATACTTGCATGTATCCAACATTAGGTGCAGACTAGAAACATGTTTCTTAACTACCCTAAATATGGTCTACTCATCAAAGTTGACCTCCAGAAACTTGTGAATAAATTCCTTGAATGTTGCGACTACCACCCTTGAAAATATTGCAAGGCCATTTTTCAGACTGAAAAGCATAACTGTTTATTGGAATGGCACCTACTCTGTAGCAAAGGTAGTCTTGATTTTATCCTCCAGCACAATCTTAATTTGGTGATATCCAGAAAATCCATCTGTGAATGAATAAGCCTCCTGTCCACCAACATTTTGTAGAACTTCATCTGTAAAAGGCGTAGGAAAGCAGTCATGTATGCATGCATCATTTAACCTCAACAAATCTATGCAGATCCTTATATCACCCTTTGTTTTCTTTTCCTAGACCACCATTGGACTGACCCATTCTAACTCTTCCACAAGGTCAATTATACATGTCGTGGGCATCTTATCCACTTATTCTCTTACCTTTTCCATGTGCTTGGGGTTCAGTCGATATGGGTGTTGCTTAACCCTCTTTGCATCTGGCTTTAAATTGATCTTCATCACACCCAAATCACCCACTATACCCTTCAATTCAGAGAACTGTGTCGAAAATAAATCTTGATATTCATGTAGTAATTCCACAACCTTTCCTACCATGTCTTCATCCCAATAGTCACCAATATGCACGAACTTTGGTTCTACTTCTGTGATGATATTTACTTGTTTTGTCTTTATCGAGTGTTATATATCAAGTACCTCCACATCAAGTCCTACAACTTCATACAGTCCCTCTAACTTAGAAATGTTGATATTTGTGGATCCTCATAGCCTTCTTCTATAGTAACATTGTAGCATTCCAAAGCATGTTGTCACTACCTGCTCCAGTAAGGATGCATTCAAGTTATAGGTTCTATTGGCGTTTGGAAGATCGTTGCCCTAATTTCTTGAAACACCCCATCAATGCATTCAATTCTGTCTTCAAAGCTGAATGTCAGCAGGAAACTATCCTTCATTTCATCCCAATCAACAATCCCCTATCACAACTTTGTCTCCAAATACCAGTTCATTGGTATAATGTCTAATGTATGAATACATATATGTACCCACTCTAATTAAAGTACCTCACTCCAAGCCTTAGTCCATCAAGCCAAATGTTGATGTGGGTCATCCTTACTTGTGTAATTTTCATTGATTTGCATTGTTGCAGAGCCAAATATTAATCTCATCAATCTACGATATTCCTTCCAATCAACAATATTATCCTTGTAGGTTCCCCATCATATTGAAACCATAGTTCTTAAAGCCAAATCTCGATCCTGGAACATGTGCTCCTCTGGTACGTCTCTTTCAAAATGGTCAAGAAAAATATTGACATCATCTAGCCCATCATAATAAGGTAATTTACATACCTTAGTTGATATATAGTGTAGAGACTTTGTAAGCCTATTGCATCGTGGTGTAGAGACCTCATGCAATCGATTCTTCCAGTTTTCTAATTCTTCATCTGAGTCTGATTGACACGAACTATCCTTCTCCCATCTGATCCATCCATCTGTAGTGGGATTAATCCAGTTTTCTTCTCGCGTAGTGAGCTTATATATGTGATCAATGTCATTGTCATTGTATTCATCACCAACTAGCTATGTGTATCATGCACCTTCAGCTGGATCCAATGGAACAACCACTCTAAGGCCGCTTTTTTCAAACACCATGCTTTGCTTCTTCAAATTAATAATAGCATTCATGTCAAAAGCCTAATCAATCCCTAGCAATTTTGGATATCGATTATTGCCATCTACTATTTTGATAACTTCAAAATCTGCGAGCACATTGGCTCACTCAATATCTAAAGTCACTCCATGCAGGCAACCCATCGGAATTATCTTTTGTTGGTTTTCCATGTGCAGTTGGATTAGCGACCACTACAACTTAGGTTTCCCCACATGTTCTTTTGGCTTGTGGGGACTTGACCCAGGTTCAATGTTATTTAGCCAAACAAATCCCTACACTACTGGCCCTTTTGGCATTAGCCCACAAAGTGTGGACTGAAGTCTCACCCGAAGTAGTATGGCGGGATGCTAGAACTAAGTTTCTGCACCCTGAGATGGTCATGATGTTAGTTTATTCCTTCTATTCCCGCCTTCACATAGGTCACTTACTTATATGGCTAGCCAAACTAGCCCCTATTCCATCCTTCAGTACCTCCACGAAAGGGTATGATTAACCTTCATGCAACCCTAACCTGCAGCTCAGGTACTTTCGCGCTACTATGGTAGCATACTGTGCAGATTCCAAAACAAGCCTAAGTATCTAACTTATCTTATTAGACAATCATATTTAGCACCATGTAAACAAATGTTCTTACTTGCATTCACTTAACCAACATAATTGCATACATTTGCACATTATATAAGCATTATAAATGAAATTCATACATAACATGTCAAGATGCATTAACAGGAACAAAGACACATAATTTGTAGAATACTTCTCTTTATTGATACCTTTCGAGTGATTACAGACTCTATCCACCTTGTGCACATAGCTGTATGGTTTCGCGCACTGAGTTGCAGACTTCCACCCTAAGACTTTGTGCACTTAGTTTCAAAGTGTCTACCTATGCTACGACCCGAAACTTAGACTTCTTACTTCAGAGCTATTACTATATGAATTTCTTCCATGATATGACTCTCAAACTACTTAGAGCTTAGCTCTTTTTATACAATCCCATGGTCCGGGGACCATGGGTAGATCTTTTACAATCGACTTTACTTTACAAAAATAAGGGTGGACAACCCTTTATGACTCATGACATCTTCATTCTCTATGACCACAAAATGTGGAGAATTTACTATTTTGTTACAAAATTCAACCCAAAGCATGGGATTTTAGCCCCAAAACTGTCGTTGGGGGATCCCATTCCCGAAAGCCCCCCAACACAAACATCGTGACTGGCCCTCAAGTCACTCAGTAGGCATAGAAATCTTTGTGCGAAGACCTTCCAGTTCGACTCATATGACCACAGCCTCAACTATGCACTGTGAGGTTTCCTGCTTCACATCTTTAACCATCTGCTCGATCACTATGCCTGAACTGTTAGCTTGAAGCGTTTGCTGCATCACTTGTAGAGTCGTAAGCTTTCCTTTAATAGAAATTATCACTTCGTAACCATCATCCAACCATGGCTTCAATCTTGCCTTTAGCATTGCTTCCTTGTGCAGCGCTACATCCACTTGTTCCTTTAGCTATTTGTCCTCCTACATCTTTGCTAGTCTTTGTGTCAGCATGACAGTTCACGCTGTGCCCTTAACCTCATCATAGCATTTTTGTAGCTCATGCTCTTTTGTCTCTATTCGTTGGACATTGGGGTCCTCCTGCAAGCTTGTCAGGACCTCAAATGAATGCTCAAAAAGTTATGTGCAGTCTACTACTAAACTATCCACCGCCGCTACTACTTCTATGATAGCAGTCGCCCGCTTCTCCTTCACTTTCGATGGAGTTGAAGGCTAGGTCTTCAACTATAATTTCATGATTTACAGGTTCAACTCTAACTAAACCCTTGCCATCTCAGTACGAGTGTAGCACACCCCTGTGGCTAGCTTGTGGATGTGCACCTCCATTGGCTCCTCCTCCTGAATGGCCAACTCTGGGACCATTCGGCATGCTTCCTCGACGTCTTGCATAATGCGCTTGATCTAATTAGTTGCCTCGATCTCAGAAGTGATGAAAAAATCTCGTTGTAGTGCCATTTTCTCATTGTTGATCCGTTGTTCACTGATCACCTGGAAAGTGTGGTGCTCACGGGCCCTCAACTCTGCAATCACTCAATCCTACAAGAGGTGGATCACTTCACATGGGAGCATTGCCAGGTTCCACCCTACTCCTATTAGGGCACTGACAGTGGGCTTGTCAACCTCATTCTTTATGGTCAGTGCTCCATCGGGTAGCACTATCACACTGGAGGCCTTCACACATAGCATCTTGGTAGCCTTTGAAGTGCCGATAGCCAGGCTAGTTGACATCGTGCCAGCCTAAGACACGTGGGCTTGTAGCTCCTACAAACATGTTTGGATAGCCCCCAAGACTATCTGCTATTGCTGCTCAAACTCCTGCAGGGCCTTCACAGTGACATCCCACATCGTGCCACCTGTATCATGCAAGTCACCCTTTGTTAGCATGATCGGGTCCAGTGATGTCTTGGTAGCCTTTGATTTCTTCCTGGACCCCCCTTTCTCCTGCTCCCTTGGGTCCTTGATTTGGGTGGACGTCTCCTATGGGTCCGCGCCATGCTGCTCGTCTATCTCCTCCTCTGTCTCAAGTGAGGGCAACCTCGCACCTTTGTTAGAGCTTCGTTCTGTCCCACCTATCTGCTTTTCTATCTGCTACGTGGCCTTGCACTTTGCCTGGGCCTTGTCAGCAACCTCCTTCTTCCTCTTTTCAGCTAGCTGGGTCATATTTTGCTTGCTCCCGCCCTTCTTTCTCTACATGGTGGACTTTCTTCCTCCCACCGCCAAGTCTATCGTAGCACGCCACTCTGCTGACCATTGATCAAATACCACATCAATGGTGTCATTTGTTGCCAAGTAAGGCAAGTCGTACCATTTTTGCGCAGGGTCCTTCTGCACCTTGATGGACACATGGTGGAAGCTTACTTAAAATTCTGCATAGCCATGCAAGTTTGCGTACACCATAGGCGACAATCACGGTTTGCGATTAATGCCATGTGGATGTTTATCTCCATCAATATCGATAAGATCTTGTCGTTCTTGACTCGTTGCGCTTCCTTGGTCACCCATAACAAAGCGTACTTCACTGCTTGTGGGAGGTTTGACACAATCGAAGGGAATTGACTATCCTTTGGTAGCTCCGATGCTACCAGCACAATTGACAATAAGAGCCACGCGTAGTGGAATGTCTTGTTGTGATCCTATGATTTGCGATAGTTCGTCAGGAACTCTCCGCGAAGCTAGTCCGATCAGTTGAACTAGACTCCTTCAGTGCATTGGGTTGCTAGAATGACGACAGGCACTAACACCTCATCGACTTGACACTTCCTCATCACCTTCCCTACTAAGATCTATGAGGCTACGTTCATAGCAGGGTCACAGAAGCTGGATATGGCACATCCACATGGCTTCTTCACTAGTTTAAACTTTTCTTTCATAGACTTTGCGAGGGCCTGCTCACCACCTTTTCTGCCAAAGATCATGGTTGGATTCTCTCCTGTGTAAGGAAATCACATTATCTGGTGAAGTAATATATCCATGATGGGTATTGGCTCCTCCAACCATAGGCACCCATCATGCACCAAGAACAACAGTTGCTTGATGGCCAATACTGTCACTGGGGTGCGGTTATAGTGCGGCACCCAAAGCAGGTTGAGTAACCCTGCCTTGTCTACTCCTCTGAGCCACCTCTATGGCTCCAATGCAGTCATCCCGTATTTGTATCAATGATGCGGTGCATCAGCTACTTAGTCACCAGGTGCGGGAACTTCTCGTGGTTGGCCAAGTCCCAGTCTTCAAGTTTCAGCATCGACACCCACGCCAACCATGGTCCCTCGAAAATGATCTCATCTGGAAGCAGAGGGTTTGCAAGGGGGTCTTGCTCTCATCGATGTCTTTCGGCACCTTGATCTTGGCCTTATGCAAAGGGACATACTCAGGAAACCGAGTAATAGGGTCTATGCCCTGGGCTTCAAACTCCTCTACTTGACTCCCACATCCTCATTATCCATTGAGATGTCTTCAATGTCTTCGTCCTTCAACTTCAAATTTATGGCCTTGCCTTTCTCCTGTGCAATGGGTTTCTCCTTGGCGATGCGCATTAGTATGGTAGAATGTTTGCCCTTTTTATCCTTTGTGGTCTCCTTGGTTGGGGTCGGACTTGGTCTCAACATTTGCGGTGATTTAGGGGCTTCAGCTAGCACTTCAACGACCTCTGGAGTGACTACTTCTGCTTCCATCTCAACTTCCAGCACTGACTCCTCTGCTTCGGTATCTATAGCTTATGTGGGCACCAACATGATTTTCTGTAAGAACTCCTGTGTCTCCTTTGGCAATGTCTCAAATATTTTACTGGATATCAGAAACTCATAGTGCTCGTGATTCATGTGCGCTTGAGAGCTCAACAAACCAATTCTCAAAATGCTAAGTGTTTTTCATTGGATAGCCACTTGTAATTTATAAGGCACTTTGAATTCAAATCAGACCTTTCCCCAAAAATTGAGTTCATTAATGTCAAATTGGTGGCAAATTTTCAAGGATCTGAGCCATAAATTTTGTCTTAAATGTTGGCCGCCCACTCCATTCGGCCTCATTTCTACCGTCAAATCATGAACAGTGACTTTAATGGTCACTTTCTGGTTGACCTGTGAGATTTCTCCCTAGGTAGCATAGCTCCCTTTGCGCTACCGCGAACCCTGTGACACTTCATTGCTTTGCCCAATCCTCCAATTGTGCAACTCCCCAACCTAGGCAGTGTAGTTTATTGTCTCACGTCTCCTTTCCATTGCCTAGAGAGCTAAGACTGTGCTACCTTCATCTAGTCATACGACCGGGCCACTAGTGTATGGCTTCAAGCAACTGCCATTCACATTTCCTGGGAAGGGTTCTCCATTCAATTTAACCAGTTGTACTGCTCCTTCATTGGCAATCTCCTTAATGACATAGGACCCTAACCAATGCATCCTGAATTTCCCTAGAAATTTACCAAACTTGCTGTCATATAACAAAACTAGGTCATTACCTTAAAGGTGCACAATTTAATGTGCCGATCATGCCATGATTTTTCGCCCTGCTTTTGGACCTGTTGGTGAAATCCAAATAGAAATCTCTCTTCCTCAAGCTCATCCAGCAATGCGAGCCTTTCCTCCAGGGCTCCACGATCCATCATACCTATGAGCACTACTATGCGCATATTAGGCACAATATATTCCATAGGAATTACTGCTTCAACACCATAGACAAGTCTAAAGGGAGTTTGTCCAGTCAACTTCTTGCATGTCATCCGATAAGCCCATAGTACTGTAGGTATGCGTAGGTCCCAATAACTTCACTGAGCATTGCAAACCTTGGTCAATGGATTCTCTAGAACTTTATTGAATGCTTCCATTGTCCCATTATCATGCGGGTGATAAGGCGTGCTCTTCTGGTGATATACCTAAAATTCCTTTGTTAGCATGCTGATCTTCTCATTCAGAAAGTGCATACTATGATCACTCATTAAGATATCTGGACAACCAAATTGCGTCAGTACATACTCAAAGAGGAACTTTGTAGCAGTCACGCTCGTGCAATCCTTCACAGAATATTCCTCTGCCCAACAAGTCAAATACTCTGTCACGGTGATAATGTACCTTGTTCCCAATTTTCCTTGGGTTTGAATGGGTCCCACAAAATATATCACCCATTTCTCAAAGGGTTTTAATTTCATCTATGGATTTATAGGCATCTCATCCCTCTGCAATGGCCTACCAGTCCTTTGGCATATGTCACATGCCTTGCAGTACGCTTTTGAGTCCTAATGGAAGGTTGGCCACCACAATCCTGTGCGTAGAATCTTCTGCATGGTCACTCTGCCTGCAAAATGTTCTCCTATGGCACCCACATGAGCATCTGCGAGGATGCTGCTTCTTTCAAACTCTGGTACATATCATCGCAATATCTCATTAGACCCCATTTTTTACAGATGCTGAGCAATGACAAAAAAATCTGCCGTGCGCACCACTAACTCCTTCTGCTCGATGGTGTATCCTTCTGGGGTAGACCTTGTCATTAGGAAGGGTTTGATATCCTCAAAATGACCATCCATGATACGCACTGCAAATAGCTGCGTGTCAGGCAATCCCTCCTCCAAATTAGTGGGCTCTTCCCCTATTTCCATTTGTGACAGATGGTCTGGTCCCGAATTGAGTCATTTAGGCTTCACAATAACTTCAAAATCATAGTCCTCAAACAATAACAGCCACCTGCAAATTCTCCCCCCCAACACAGGCTTATTGACTAGGTATTTCAACATGGAGTGATTTGTATACATCTTAAAATGGCCTTCAAGAAAGTAGTGTCTAAACTTCTGGAGCGTGTATACCATAGCTAACCCTTCATGCTCAATAGTGGAATAGTTCTTCTCTGACTTGGATAACCACCTGCTTGCGAACGTGATAGGATGGTCTAAGTCTTCTCCACCAGCTTGTGTTAGTACTGCTTCCAGCACTATACATGATGCATCGACATGTACATGAAACACCTTCTTCTAGTTCGGGAAGACTAGAATCGGCAAGGTGACCATATTTTCTTTCAATACATCCAAGCTCTTCTTACAATCCTCATTCTAGTAGAAGGCAACCTCCCTTTTCAACAACTTTTCCGTAGGCACGGTGATTTGGGCATAGCTTTTGATAAACTTTATGTAATATCCCGTGTGTCTTGGGGTAGCGTGTAGCTATTTCACACTCCTCGGTGCTTCCAAGTTCAATATCACCACTATCTTCGCAAGATCTACCATCAGTCCCTGTCTCCAAACCACATGACCCAACAAGGTCCCAAAAGGAACATAAAACAAGCACTTCTTCAAATTGAGTGTGATTTGGTATCTTTGACAAGTATCTAGCATTACGCGTAAACTGGCGACATGGTGTTTCACCATCCCAAACATAGTCCAGTCATCAAAGTATACTTCTAGGAACTTATGAATAAATTCCTTGAACAAAACAATGACTACGTGTGAGAAAATCGTAGGCGCATTCTTCAATCCAAATGGAATTATAGTGTACTAAAAACACCCCCACTTAGTCGCGAAGGTCGTATTTCTCCTATCCTTCGGCACAATCTTGATCTGGTGGTACCTAGAGAACCCATCAGTGAAGGAATATGCTTCCTGGCCACCTCCATTGTCCAACACTTCATTAGTGAACAGAGTCGGGAAAGGATCATGTACACAAGCGTCATTCAACTTTTTGAGATCCATGCATATCCTTATTTCATCCTTTTGCTTCTTCTCCTGTATCACCATTGGGCTTACCCAATCAGATTCTTCCATAGACTCAATGATGCCTGCTATGAGTATCTTGTCTAGCTCTAAGCATACCTTCTCCTTATACTTCAGATTGAGATGGTAAGGTCTTTGTTTAACTAGCTTCACATCAGGCTTCAGTGTGATCTTCATAACACCCATGTCTCCGATTATCCCTTTTAGATCTGTAAAATTGGTAGGGAATAAATCTTGGTATTCACAAAGAAATTCAATGACCTTATCGACCATCGCGTCGTCGCAGTAGTCCCCAATCTTCATGAATTTTAGGCTCTACCTCTGTATCAATGTTTACTTGTTTCATTTTCAGCGGTGCGCTTATATTATGATTCTCAATCTGTGGTCCTTCAACCTCGCGATGGCCTTCCGATTCAGGGATATTAATCTTTCATGGATCCTCATCTTCTTCTTTAGCTGTCACGTTATAGCATTCCAGTGCATGACTCAATTGAGTAGCCCACTCAAGCTGAATCAGGTCCAAAGGATCCCGTGGTATCCTAAATATTGCTGCTTTCACCTCTTGTAGTGCCTCATCAATATAGTCAAACCCATCTTCAAAACTGAATGCCATTATGAATCCTTCGCATAAAATATCCCATTCACCTTTACCATGGTGGAGCTCTATTCATACATACTAGTTCATTGGGACGACGTCTAGGCTGTGACAGAACAAGTTCTCCCATTCAGGTTGGGGCTTCTCTCAATAAGCCTGAGTCCATTTGGCCAAGTGCGCATAGGGATCAACCTGCCCATTATACTTGTCTATTATTCGTACCTTCAGCTTCCCAAAGTGTGTTCCCATCATCCTCCTACGTTCATGCTTGTCATTAAAGCTTCCCTTGTGCGTACCCCACCACCTTGCGCATGTAGCGTGCAGTGCCTAGTCAAACTCTTGGAAACACTGCTTTTCTGATACCTCCCTCTCAAATGCATCCAAAAATATATTTACATAATTGAGGACATCATAAATGGGCAGATTTTTTACCTCCGATGACACACAGCGCAGGGACCAGGTCATCATGTTACGACTTAGTGTGGTTACTTCATGTAACCAATTCTGCCAGCACTGTAATTCGTCATCAAAGTCTGAGGTGCAGGAACTCACGCAATCCCATGTAATTCATCCATTGATTGTTGGATTCACCCAATATTGGTCTCGCGCTATTATTTTATATTTACAGTCCAAATCATCATTGCTCTCATAATCGAGGATTGGTTCAGTATTGCGATCCGTTAGTAGAATCTAGGGGTACTATTATGTAGAGTGATTTCTTTTCAAATGTCATCTTTCTCTTCTTTAGATTGATTACCCTGTTCATATCAGTAGCCCAATCAATGCCAAGGAGTGCTAGGTAGGGGTTGCTGTCAACCATAATTCTATTACATCGAAGTCAGCCAGTGGGCTTGCGCCTTGAATATCTATAGTCACCCCTTATAGCCACCCTATGGGGATGATATTCTATTGATTTGCCATCCTTAACTAAATCGGAGACCACTGCAGCACGGGTCTTCCCATCCATTCCCAAATATGTTTTGGTAGGATGTTCATGTCTGACCTTAGATCCAAAATAACTTGATCCATTCCATACTCTCCTATCTATGTGGTTAGTCTCATCTCCCGTCTTTTCCTGGTTTTATGCTTACCAATACTTTTTACTACGCACAACTCATCCAGAGTGTTTCTAACACATCTATTTATGAGATCCTGTAACTACTTCACAACCTTACTATCGTGTAGTAACTTCATTCAAGTCTCGAGGAAGGTTGTAAGCATAGAAGGGTCCATCTATTGATCAGGCTTATCCTTGCTTCCTGAGGTGGAGGCCTTAGCGAAGCTCTTCTTTGCTTCCATGAATGTTTCATGTGCGCGCTCCAAATTGAATTCAACCTCCTTTGTTAGAGCTTTGCGAATCCTTTTACTATCTTTGAGCTGTTTCCCCTTGTCATCTCCTATTGTGATTCCACTTTGGCACACTATATTCACATTCGAATCCTCTTCACATGGCTCAGACCTCATCATCTGCAAGTTCTGAGTTGGCTGAGGTAGTAGCACCCCTTTGTCATGTATCCTTTCTATTAGTGTAGTAAAGTCTTCCGTTTCATGATCAAACATAGTGAAATACTTTCACGAAGGATGTGTTGGGTAAGTGCATTCATAGGCATAGTGTCCTGGTCCTCTGCAATTGTAGTAGATCAGCTGTCCATGACCTCTTCCAAGTCCTCCTCCACCTCGTCCTCGTCCGCACCCCTGAAAGCCTATTCATTCCATCTGCGCACTTTGGTCAAGGAGCCACATTTATGCCTAAACCCTATAGGCAGGAGTTCTATCCATCATCAATTCATAACTCCTAAAATTACGCTCATCATGTCCTATTGATGTACAAAAGTTGTATAACAGTTGTTGCGATGTCTGTACAAACTTCTGCAGCAAATGACAGTTATATGTGGCATGTTTTCTTGCTACCTGACATATATTGCACCACAATGCAGGCCCCGCGCTTGGCCCTACTTGAGCTTCCAGACTAAAAGGCATCGGTCCCCCTCCTACAATGTAGCTCGGAAAGGTCGGGCAATGGTCTTTGTCATGCCCTTGACCCTTGCATTTTAGGCACCATACCTCTTCGGGCACCTCTGGTCGAACTTTTCTGTCCTCCTTCAAAATTTGCATCTCAAGGAAAAGATTTTTCAACTACGCATGGATTTGCTGAACCCCCAGATTTGGATCTTGCATCGGCGTCTCATGCAGTCTCATTGCAATCTCTAAGGCCTCTACCTTAGTTGTTATCTTCTATTGTGATAGCGCAACCCTTAAGTGTGGTAGGAGTGAAGCGACAAACCACTCTCGATGCTATCCGTCTATTAATTTCATGTTAGATTCACGGATTATAAACTTCAACCTCTAATCTAGTTCCCAAGGCGTCTCCCTTGGTTGCATCGCAATCTCCTTGAACCTCACAATTCACTGTGCCTCAGATTTAGGCCTATTGAATTCTCTATTCAATGCTATTTGGATGTCTTCCACTCTAGCATTAGTGTTATCATTCAAGTACTTGATGTCGCAGGTTAGTGCGCGATCCTGCAGAGCACCAACTAGGGTTTCCTTCATCATATGATCATCTGTAACACCCTTAGCTTCCCATACATCTTTCAAAATGAACCAGAACTGCTTTGGGTCCTCATTTCCCAAGCCTTTGAACAAAGGTAGCTTCACTGAATTTTCCATACTGAACTGCGGTGGAGGTGGAGGTGGTACAGGTGAAGTCACAGGAAATGGTGGCGAAGTTGGAGGTGGTAGTCGTAGGAATCCCTATCTTATTAACTAAATAGCACTTCGTGAAGAAGCCTGCACTACTCCTTCTTCTTCACCTCGTGGAGGTGAAATCAACGGACTATATTCAGGACCCTTTTTCCCTTCATTCCTATAAGCTTTTCCACTTTGCGTAGCTGCAAACATCAAGGTAGCTGCATAACCCTCTTTGTTGGAATTATGATTCTAGTTTGGTACTATGGCATAGGTGTTGTACTTGATGGCAACTCACTGTTGTGATAGATCTCAGTTCAGGCACTCAAAATCATGAAAATTAAGATACCCGCAGGTAATCCTAGAAGAAGCTGCGGACCCGCAGGTACGCTAACCAAGGAGTGCGTACATGCATGCAGGTGATATGTTTAGAAGGAGCAAACCCCAGTTTCACTCTCTCCAATGCATAAAAGCGCGTACAGGTGGGAATTTTCATGAATGGCTCATGGTATTAGTCCGACAATTTTTGATCCTATGGTTTTGGTCCGTGGTATTGCATCTAAAGGTATTGATCCCAAGTATTGGGTTCATGGTATTGTGTTAGTATGGTTTTGGACCATGGTATTGTGACAGGCTTGCCTATAAAAAGGAAAGGAGATCACTTGGCTAGACACTTGTGAAATTTGAATACCTTAAGATTTGAAATTTTGGGTGATTGGTTTTAAAAGCTAGATCTAAATCAAGGAGAAAACTTAAGGCGAATCTATAGATATGTTGTCATCTCTCGGGCGCATGAAAAGATCTGTGGATTTGACTGATTGTGGCACTTTGGAGGACTGTTAATTAGGCCCTAATCAGAAGTCCGCAAGAGATCTAAAGGCGCAGTGCGGGGGTACGCAGCGTAGAAGAATGCGCAGTGCGAGGTACGCAGAGCAGGAGAAAGAGAAGTGCGTGGGGCACGCAGTTAAGCGAAAAGCACAGTGCGAGGTACGCAGGTAAGAAAAAGGCACAGTGCAGAGGTACGCTGTAAGTCAGACAGTAAAGGTGTAGATATGAGCAGAAGTATGCAACACAGAAGAATGACGAGTGCGGATCTACACAGTTTAGTCTCAGAAGTGCTACGGATATACATAGGCCCCTATTGGTGAAGTTGCA
>APFE031620221.1:25588-82447 GCA_000404065.3 Pinus taeda
GGCATCAGAGCTGTTGATCATCAGATCTACTATTCAGGAAGTGTTTACATTCTATTTCTTCAGGCAGAGTCTGTAATCGGGCCAGGTAGCCTCTGGATTCATCCTTCCTTTTGAAGGTGAGATATCTAGTGAATGCCCATACAGTCAATCTTTGTACAAGAAATACCTTGTTCTCACGAATTCTAGATCGGAAGCAGTTGAGTTGGAGCTGGTGGAATTCGAATTTGCAGCAGTGTTTTCTTGGTGTCAACGAGGCAATGTCTTTCAAGAGATTGCGATTGGAGTATGCTCTTGAGGGTAGCTCAAACTATATTGCATGGAAGGACATGATGGAGGTAGTATTGGATGATAATGGGCTGAAGGAGTTCATAGAGACGGATGTTCCAAAGCCTACTGATGCTACTTAAGCTGATGCTTGGCAAAAGAAGACCACAAAATGTCGAAGGATTCTATTGGAGGGTGTGAAGGATCACATTGTGTCCAGCCTCCATGGAAAGGCTACTCCATATTTGATGTGGAAATTGTTAAAAAAATTATTCCAAAGCAAGAGCGATCAGAGGAAGCTGGCGCTCAAAGATAAACTCAGAAACATCAAATGCGAGAAGGGTGACAGTATGCCCAAGTATCTCATGAAGTTCACTCAATGTCGAGATGAGATGGGAAGTGTGCGGGTTACTGTCGATGATGAGGACTTGGTGAGCTTGGATCTCCTTGGTCTTCTGAAGAGTTGGCATTCCTATCAGGACTTTGTCAATGGTCGAGAGAAATTGCCAGGATGGGAAAGACTATTGTAAAATCTTGTGCAGGAGGAGATCAGGTGGAGTACCAAGGACGGATATTCATCAAAGGGAGTTGATGAAGAAAATTGCGCTTTGGCTGCCAAAGCAAAGAAAGGGAAGAGCAAGAAATCTTCTCAGTTTGGTGCGAAAGGCAAGAAGTAGGACATGTCCAAGGTGAAGTGTTTTCACTGTCACCAGCATAGACACTATGCCACTAATTGTCCGCAGAAGAAGAAGAACAAGCAAGCTACTGGATTTGTAGCAGGAGAGGCTCTAGCCTCATAGTTTGAGCTTGATTTTTCATTGATCGCATGCTTGGTTTCAAGTGTGATGGGATTGGTGTGGTTCTTGGACAGTGGTGCGCCTTTTCACATGACGGGAGATAGAGATTTGTTTTCTGATCTGGAGGACAAAGATCTTGGAGTGCACATCGAGATGGACGATGATGGTAGATACAGTGCGACCGATATCGGTACCATTTCCTTTGAGAGGGAGTCAGGTAAACCCTTCATATTGAAGGAATTCATGCATGTTCCAGGATTGAAGAAGAATCTTATCTATGTGGCGATGTTAGAAGACAAGGGGTATGATGTTGTTTTCAGCAAGGGAAAAGCTTTCCTACGCAACAAGACAATTGGTCAGACCCGGAAGATAGGACTTTGAGTAAGAAACCTTTATCAGTTGCATGAAGATGGATGTGCAACAATGGCAGGCAAGGCAGAAGGATTGGTGAGCCAGGATGATGGCGAGTTGTGGCACAGGAGATTGGGTCACCTTCACCATGGAGCCTTGAAGATACTGCAGCAGATCACTATAGGGATTCCTAAAGGCACACTTGCGTAGTCAAATCAATGCAAGGGGTGTACTTTGGGGAAGTTTTTGAAAGCCACCTTTCACGAGAAGGATAGTCGCACCACAACGATCCTTGAGAGAATTCAGACAGACGTGTGTGGACCTTTCTCAGTTGCTTCGACAGCAAAACACAGGTATTATGTGATTTTTGTTGATGATTTCTCTCGTAAGAGTTGGATCTTCTTCATGCAAAAGAAGAGCGAGACATATTCAAAGTTCTGTGAATTCAAAGCACTGGGCGAGAAGGAGTTGGGGAAGAAGGTGAAGGCTCTTAGGAACGATAATGGTGGTGAATACATCTAGGATGAGTTCAAGGATTTCTACAAGGCAGAAGGGATTCGAAGAGAGCTCATAGCTCCCCATAACCCACAGCAGAATGGGGTAGCTAAGCAGAAGAACAGAACGATCGTGGGTGCTACACGGGCGATGTTGCATGATTAGGGCCTACCCCTTCACTTGTGGGCGGAAGCATGCAATACAATAGTTTATGTGCAGAACCATTGTCCTCATAAGATACTTGGCATGAGTACACCCGAGGAGGCTTATTCTAGTAAGAAGCCTGATCTTTCTCATTTGAGGATTTTTGGTGCTAACATTTACATGCATGTGACGAAGGATGCCAGGAAGAAGTAGGAGCTGATCGCTTAGGTTAGGATATTTGTGGGGTACGCTGATACACCCCACAACTATCATGTGTATTTTCCAGACAGTGGTAAAAATGTTGTGCGACGGGATATAAAATTTTAGGAGGAGAAAGCCATGAAGTGTTCACTTGAGAGGGAGCTACACTTGCATGCAGATGAAGAGCTATTAGTTCCTAAGGATGAGCTTCAGGACGTGGATTAGCCACAGGACAAGGTTCATGGAGTGGAAGAGACCACTCAAGTAGTGCCAACCATCGAACGGAAAAAGCGCTTGATAGAAGCTGAGCGACTGGCTCAAGATGCAGAGAAAGTTGATAGGACCACCTACAACCCAACGTAGACAGAGATAGTCACCTGATCGGTACACTAGATACATGGCTCTTATGAGTAAGTGTGTTGTGAGTAAGCCATCCTCTTTCGAGGAAGCTGTGGAGGATCCCGCATGGGTAGACGCCATGGTGGAAGAGTATGATTCTATTGCTAGAAACAGTGCATGGGATATTGTTCCTAGACCAGAAGGGAAATCAGTGGTGGGTTGGAGATGGATCTACAAAGTTAAGCAGGTAGTTGACGAGAGCATGGAGAAGTACAAGGCAAGATTTGTTGCTCGAGGCTTTTCACAGATAGAGGGGATCGATTATGACAAGACCTTTGCACCTGTCGTAAGGTATTCTTCCATACAGACGATTCTTGCTCTCTCGGTGCATATGGGATGGCACATTCATCAGATGGATGTGAAGACTGCATTCCTCAATGGAGTCATTGAGGAGGAGGTGTACATTGAGCAGCCCGAAGGCTTTGAGGTCTTCAGCAGCGAGTCACATGTGTGCAGGCTCAAGAGAGCACTGTATGGGTTGAAGCAAGAACCACATGCTTGGTACACACAGATAGACAGCTATTTTACCGGACTTGGATTCTCCAAGAGCGAGGCAGATCCTAACCTATACCAGATTGTGGTGGAGGGTAAGTTGCTTATCATTGTACTGTATGTAGATGATTTGATTCTAACGGGTGATGAGCTGTTGATACTTTCATGCAAGGATGATCTTGCTAAGGAGTTTGAGATGAAGGACTTGGGCCTCCTTCACTATTTCCTAGGATTGGAAATATGGCAGTGCAATGGTGAACTATTTGTTTCTCAGGGTAAGTATGCTCAGGAGATACTGGAGAAGTTCAACATACATGGCTGCAAGCCTGTTGATACTCCTCTTCCTAGAGGTTGGAGGAAGGAGGATGCCACTTCTGGAGAAGAAGTGGATGCCACTATTTATTGACATTTGGTGGGGTCGCTGATGTATTTGGTCAATACATGACCCGATATATGCTATGCAGTTAACCAGCTTTCATAAGTTATGGTTAAGCCTACCAAGCTCTTCTGGAAGGCGGGCAAGCATGTATTGCGCTATTTGAGAGGCACATCGGGATATGTATTGTGGTACAGACAGGAGGATGAGGTGAAGCTATGTGACTTCACGGATGCAGATTGGGCAGGAAGCCCAATGGGCAGAAAGAGTACATCAGGAGGGGTCTTCAGTATTGGATCAATAGCATTTTCTTGGTACAGTAGGAAGCAGAGATCCGTGGCACTCAGTTCAGCAGAGGCCGAGTATATGGTAGCAAGTTTGGCTACATGCGAGGCTATATGGATGAGGAAGATTCTGGTTTGTTTGTTTGGTTCTCATTTAGAGCCTACTGTGATTTACTATGATAACTAGAGTTGCATTAAACTCTCGGCTAATCCTGTATTTCATGATAGATCTAAACACATTGACATCAGGTACCATCATATAAGAGATTGTGTGCAGCAGAGGATCATGTTATTTTCATACATTCCAACAAAGGATTAGGATGCTGATATTCTGATGAAGGCTCTCACCAGGAGCAAATTCGAATACCACCGAGGCAGGATAGGGGTTGCTGATAATCCATATCTTGTCGAGAGGAAGTGTTGAGATTGCAACAAGATGATGGAGCTTAGTGAAAAGAGTTGCCTTCACTAAGTGGGCCCGCAGGAAAATTATGGTGCAAGTTCTATTTTTGGATCATAGCAGGAGTGATCAAATTCTATTTTTAGACTAGCTTTCAAAAATAGAAAAGTCAAATATTATTGTCTTATAATAATATTTAGACTATAAACTTTATCTTATTCTCTTGGAGCACTTTCGTTTGAGCTACAGATGTGGCACATGCCGCTGTCAGAAGGAAATACGCTTTCTTTGTGGGTGAGTTGAGTTGTTGCATGCATGACTTCAGTTAGAACTCAATCAGTTGAGTTTGTTGGAGTTGATTGTGGAGTTGATGGAGTTGTGTTCAATTTGACTTGGTTAAACTAGTTGTAATTAGTCTAACTACAAATAGACTAATGATGAGTTTTTAAACTAATTATTAACTCATAATGCAACTAAAGAATGCATCAGTTAACTCAGTTGCATGTCAGTGCATGTTCAATTCAGGAGGGACAAGTGTTAGAGGATCAGATTGCTATCAGTTGTGACTATAGTTGTGCATGAGGATTTGCACAAACAATGAGATTGAGTTATGCCAATGAGAATTGGCCAATACCAAGTGATTATAGCCTCTGCTCACATGATTCCTAGTGTGAGTGATTCTTTTGAGGTAAATACGAGTTTGGTTCAACCATTCTCATCCATTCTTGTGAAGGTATTGAGCAGTGGAATAGATTTAGAGATCAGATCTGAGCTGTATTGTATGTAACAGGTGGAGATAGTGCTAGATACTTGTGAGAAGTATTGACTATTGTAATGCTACATGTTCTCAATCATTAATATATAGATAGTGTGGGGTTTTCAGCTATAAGCTTTCCCCGGGTTACATACTGTGTTAATGCGTGCATGCTCTTGATGTTTTATTGTTATTGATGTTGCTATATTGATGATCAACGTAGAGGAGCTTATGTATTGTGTATGTATTCCCCAATAGTACATGATCAGGATAATCTCCATTGAATATGTGTTTATTATTCAAAATTTCTACACGGAATGGTTCCTACTGGCTGATTCATCGGTCTTTTCTAGTTTGTCTGCCAGGCTTGACTCTGTGAAGTAGAAGGGGACCATTGTGGTGGATATACATTGTTTTTCCAATATGGTGAGGTATAGGGAAAATTTGGCCAATTAGGTTAACTTGCTGGATTCGGCCATGGTGATGATGAAGGAAATGGTTGTTGTGACCAATTTGAGAATGGAGATTGATTTTTCCACATAGTACTATATTTTTAGCATGATATTGTGGAGGCTGAAAAGAAGAAGTTGGATCAAAGAACATACATGATTGTCGCAGCTACCATTAGCGGCGCTGATTAAGTAGGTACACCGGTTCTGGCTCTTCCTTCGCTTCTTTGTATACTGCTTTCAGTCCAGGAAGTGAGGGACAACTCTCTGTAGAATGATATTTTGTATAAATGGTGTAGACTTGAACTGCATGTAATGGACATTCTTTGTGGTTGTGTTTCTTTCTGCACCTGGGACAAAAGATTTCCAAATTTTGTTCTATCTCTGCTTGTTTCTCCTTGGCCTGCGTAATATCAAGTTGCATTGTCAGAGTCCCTAATATGTCAGTTTTAAAATTTTCTAATAAATTTCCAATTTCTACACAAGTTACTCCTTCTACAAAAACTCTGTTATCTCTTGCAAACCGATCATGTTCTGCTGGTTTTAGTCTTGTGCTGCCTCTTGAACTCCTGATACATAAATTAATAATGTCAGCAAAATTTTCCTGGTAAATATCTCCTTTTCCCATATATTTAGTGTTTCAATCCATTGTTCCTTCATTCCTCTAATTAATGTTGTTTTCAATACATTATCAGATAAGGGTAATGATGCATAAGGAGATCTTTGAAGATTTTACTGAAAACGCTCAACATGTTCTTCTAATGTTTCATTTGGTCTAGCCACCATTTGAAATATTTCATCTTTCAATTCTCTAGACCTGCAATAATCCTGATATTTTTTTAGAAAAGACTCTTTCATTTGATCCCAGTTATTTATAACACCACCACCCAACCCCATAAACCATCTTAAAGTAGCCCTTTTAATGTAGAGGGAAATAATTTCAGTTTCTGGGGGTCGGTGGTATATTCATAGCCTCTACACAACACATCAAATTCAAATAAGAATGCATCAAGGTCTTTTGATGTAAGGCCATGAAATGTAGGGCTGTGCTGGAGAGGAATTTCTTTCATAGGAGCATTAGTTGTAGTGCCCACAATGGGATATTACAGTGTAGAAGTTTGGGTGTTTGGCTGGTTTTGGGCCATTTGGTCAAATATGTGCCAATAATCTTTTGGGATATCTAGGAGGGTATTCCTAGGTTGATGAGGTGGATTGGCTTCAACGGAAATGGCCTTAACAACACTTCCTTTATCTGGGATGATGAGAGTTCCTAATGTCTAGGGGGATTTTGTCTCTTGAGGTTATTCAACTTCGTTATGGATGGTTTTTGTAGCACTTCCCTTATCTAGGTTGCTTAATGGCAGAATTATCTCAAGAGGAGATCTTTGTTCTTCAGTTTCCCTGATTTCTCCTTTCCCTTCACAGAGGTTGCTAAGGTTCCCTTCTTGCAATGATTTTGGGCTAGAATTCTCAATTTCTTGAAAATCTTGCTCTTTGGTGTGACTATGCACCTCAGCAAAGGCTACAGATGGTGATCCTATGGCCTGAAGGGAACTAGTGGGTTGTCTAGAAGTGACTTTTCTAGGCCCTACTAAAGGCTGAGATTCTGCTTTCTTAAGGATTTCATCTATAAAGGTTGATCGGCCAAGGGTCACTGGCACCTTAGCTTTATCAAGCTTGGGTATAGGTTTAGGATTCTTTTCTGGCTTTTTCTACTTAGTCATGCACACAAATCAACTACTAATTTCTACCCAAAGAAAACAGCAACAAATCTGCAAGAAAGCAGGCAGGGGAGTAGGGTTATTACATGCTCTGCACGTAGGTTCTTACCTTCCGTTTTTAAAACCCATTCTTTCCTAGAAAGTTCTTACACTAATCTAAAAAAGAAACTAATGGCTACACACTTCCCTGACAACGGCGCCAAAATTTTGAGCAGTAAAAAGGGTCTTTTTCACCTCTATTTACCCTATATTAATTGTCAATCTAGGAATAGTTTGTTATCTCAAAGAGTGTACTAAATTTGAGGCGGTCATTTGTCAGAGTAATGCTAGTAGTATAGTGCTCTAGATACAAGAGTAAACGGATGCTTGGAATGAAATCTACTTGCAAAAAGAAACTTAGGATTCAAATCGTGTGTTCAGAAAGCTACAACAATTTATCAGTCGAGGTTACAGTGACAATAACTCTTCCCTCTGTAAACTGATGCAATCAAGAAGGCACTCAAACGAAGGATCATGAAACTGGGAACTAGACAGTGTATGTCGATGTTCACTACAGTCTCAGACCTTTTGCACACCAAAGCAATGATGATCTCTGAATGAAAAAAAATGGAACAACAACTACTTCTATAAATAGGATTGAACAGCAAAAATATATCCTACATAAATGAATGCAGCAATAATTATAATCTTCAAGAATTAAGTAACATTGTTTGAATTAAACAGCAAATAGAACTGGAACAACGGATTATCAGAGATAAAGTATAGAACAACGAATTAAATCTGAATGTACAGCAACCAAAGTCAAGCATGCAACACACTTATCAGTAAAAGGGACAATAATCTAAGCTTCAATACAATATGCATGAATCACAACTATAAAGTAACAACAATTGTAATGGAACAACAATTGTAACAGAACAACAATCCCGAATAAACAACAATCACGATTTTAGGAATAAATCATACAATAGTACCAATTTAGGAACATACAACGCAGTTAATCTATAATCGAATGACAATCTGTAAGGAACAACAATGTTATATGAATTGTCAAAAGGAACCACAATACGATACAGAGTTAGAATGATAATATAGCATTCCTCTTGCAAATAACAATAGTATTTAATCAAGTGTATATAACAAAGCTAATATGTAAAACAGTAAAGTGCGTCAGATCACTGAACAGAGTAATTGAAAGGAATCAAACCACACATGAATCAAAAATATAATACAGGAGCAAGTGATCCACCAGGGTTGGGCCCTTAGCCTCCAAGGGCTCATTGCTTAAGGCTACTCTAGAATCAACAATAGAACAACAACTAGGGTTTTATATTAAAACATTAAATAGAGTTACAATGAATCGCTCTTCAAAGAGAGTCGATGATCAAAGTTCAAGTACCAAGAAAAAATTCATAAAAATAACAATTGTTTTTCTCTCCTCTTCTCTTCTCCCGAAGCTAACAGTGCTACCCCTTCTTATAACAACCGAGCGGCGATATCAATAATGCAGAGGATTGTTAAGATAGTGATCCCTCAGGATCAAAGGATCCTAAGGGATTCACCAAGCTGTTAATTTGTAGTTATCCTCTTGTTATTTTGTGCCGATTGGATATCTCCTTTTCCTTTTTCTGGTCATTACGCATCAATTTGGATCGCCTTGTTTGAACACAGTTCCCTACCAAAGCGACAATAGTTAACTTGGTCTCGTTCTTTCCTTTGGGATGACATTCCTCCGTTTTCTCCTCTTTTTGCATAGAAAAAGAGTAATTATTAGTTATTTCATATTACATATAAACCTTCTAGATTTTATCATATTTTTTTGTCATATGCCTAGCTCATGATGTGAAAAGGTTGTGAATTTTGAAGAAAAGATAACAAGATAAATGAAAATAACATACCTTCTCCAGTGCCCAATAGTGGTACATTTCGACACCATGGAAATAAATGATCTGAAGTCGACCATGTGAGAAATTGTTTGATTACTGATCATTGATGTATACCGTTAACAAACGCGAGACTACTCACTGATAATGATAATGAGTGTCAAGGTACCTAGTACAATCTAACAAGTGTGAATAGATGAGCTGAAGTCGAACACCTATAAGAATCTATCAATCAGGAGACAATGATGGTTTCCCACTGTCGATAGCAAAGGATCTACCACTAAGAACTGCAAACCACAATGTACTATCAAATGGACTCTAGAGCTTTGCCCCAGAGCAATGAGTCTTAGTCGACAGGGAAACATCCGCTAGAAGGAAGGCATTAAGGAATTCTTCATCAATCTAGTGCGAGTGTAACCCGTAGGCCAATAATGTGGAGGGAATCAGATGAAAAAAGATGTAGTAACTTGACCAAATCACATTTCCAGCATACACAAGATGTGGCTAGCGCATGACAAAAACCCTCTGAACCAACTAATAATGAAAGCTGACACAGAGACGAGGTATCCACTAATAGGGTCAAATGGAAACAAGGTACTACATGAATCCAAATGTGTGATAGTGTAGCATGATGTCAAACAGAAGGGAAAACACTCAGTTAAAGACCCATGATACTGATCGATGCTGAGCACAAGGTGACCTATCAATAATGAAAATAGGGCTAGGGTGTAGCTCTAGGCCTGTCCTCGGAGCAAGATGTCATCATCGATAAGGACAAGACCCGCCAGCAAGAAGTCAGTGGAGGCCTTCTCAAACTGGCATGAGTAAAGAACCAATATAACTGATGTGATGATAGACAAGACACTAACAACCAGGGATGGCTGACTGAAAAATGAGTCAAGAGACACCACGGAGAGGCCGACTCAGGCTAACTTCCCTTGAACAAAAGCACAACTCAATGTGACTATGTGGCAGCATATGATGACTCTGTATAAGTTCATCATGCAGTAGGCACGAACAAACCCTCCACATGATTGGAAGAGATAACCAATCGGGGGAGAACTAACTCAATAACAAGGTTAAGGCATACCTAAGTCAAACTAAATCCCACCCAAATGAAGGAGACTTTTATTTATGTGCTTTGTTCAAGGGCAACACAACTGACTCTAGCTGCCAACAATAAATGGAAATATTTTCCCATTCTTGCTCTTTTTGGAATATATAATTTTTTTTGTATTTTCTTTAAGCTGGAAAAAGAATAAAAGAATGCTATAGTACAGTGGAAAGAATGATTGTCGGTGAAACAGATGATCTAGTTCTTGGGTTTGGAACAATCCTATGCTCAATGCCGGGAGGCAAAAACTAGTCAAAGACACTCAAAGGTGTGTTCCTTCCATGGATCAAGGTGTGTCAAGTTACAGAAGTCAAGGGCATGCAAGTTTTATTTTGCAGTCGTCATGGCCAAAAGTTGGCTTAAACATGAGCCCAAGTGAAGCCGGCTCAAGGCCAAAAGGTGCAAATGGTCAAAATGCAATGTAGTAGTACAACTCAACACAAAGGAGCCTCTAAGGTATAAGGCCAGAACGAAGCGAAGAAGAAAAAATGAATGAGTCTTCATCGCATAAGTCATGGCGAGACTACAGAGGACTCCCGAGCCTAAGGAAAAAAAATTGGCATGAGTTTCAAGTGACAACAAGGTACTAACTAGGGCACCCATGATAAGGTAGGCTCTACCACACAAGTCAAGATACTTCTAAGCAATGAGAAGGTTCTACACCATAACTTGGTGGGGTCGATCCTAAGGCCAAAATGGAAAAGGAAACTGATAAGTGCACAATGCCGGAGAAAAACCTAACCTATATGCCAGTTTCGAGAACCAATACCTGTCAAAACGGACTGACCATAAAATTTTCCAAAGGAGTAATCTTCCAAGTTTTATATACATAAATAGGAACACTAGACAAGAAGTCAATACATCCCACTTATGAACTTCATATAAAATCTTGTGTTATAAAATACAAACCTTGAAAATGCATACCTTATATATACAATATGGTACAGGGAACCATGCAACCTTGCAGCTTACGTATAATAGTTCTTCTGGACAAACCACTTGCAGGGATCAAGCCAAGGACTCTTTTGGTAGTCAAAGCTCATGGCTTCAAAGAGTTCCTCCTGTGAAGGCAAATAAAGTTATGAGAAATCATGAGAACTACAAGGATCAAAAGAGGGAATTAAGGGGTCCCATGTCCCTATAAGAAGAATCTCTCGGTCAACTGTCGAGACCAAGTCCCAAGAAGGAGAATAATAGGTCAAAGGATCCTTCTTAGAAGCGATTGAACATTGAGGATTCAATGCCACATAATTGACCCGCGGCGGGGTAGAGTCTACTTGAACACTGGGAACAAACCAAGGGGTATTCTGTAGTAAATTCGAATTATGGTGGTAATTATCAAATGCAAGCTGATCAATAGTGACAATATTCTCGTTATGTGGAAAGCACATTACTCGAAAGAGTGAAGACACCACAACATTCATAGCATAGACATAATCATTCCCAAGTAGCATATTAAATTCTAAAGGGCTATCAACCACCATCATATCGATTAAGACAGCCTTTCCACCTAAAGTGATAGGAAATTGAGGAAGAACACCCATAGATTCACCAGGTCTTCTATCATACACTAACAACTGACTCTAAGCTGTCAACAACTTTTGGGAACCAAAATCTTTCCATGTCAAAGAGGATATAATACTTGCAGAGGATCCTTCATCCACCATACATAGATAGACATTTGTGGAATTAATTCTGACCTTTATTTGGAAAGGTGCATCAGAAGGAAGACGAGGTTCGACAAGATTATCCCCATCAAAGGAAAAACTCCTAGAACTTGGAGGGGGAACATTCAAAGAAATTGGAATTCCCCCTATACTAGAAGACTCTGTACTAGAAATTAAGCAGACTCTTTTGTTAGGCACTTCACCCCCCAGAAGAGGAGTGTAATTAGCCAACAATTGCACTGGCTCAACCACATTATCAACTAATGGTTGATGGGATTGATGAGAAACTATATCAGGTTTAGGAGTAGAAGTACTTTCAGACTTGAACCATATCCTTTGAACCTTTCGAATACCAGGGCATAAATGAGTAAGATGGTCTCCCTTGCATATCTTACAAGGGAACTTAGGTTTAAAACTTCTACGTCTAGGTTTCTTACCAACCTCCATTCCGCCAAAATGACTAGCAGTGGTTTGCAGAGTCTTGAACTTGACTTGTAGATGATCCTGACTCTTTACTAGTATGAATTGCAATGACTAGATTTATGCCCCTAGCATGACTTGCAATGGCTAACGACTCATATTCAACATGACTAGCAGAGGTTGATGATGAAGTGCTAGTATGACTTGCAGTGACTAGACTTATGCCCCCAACATGACTTGCAGTGGCTGAAGACACATCTTCAACATGACTAGCAGAGATTGATGATGAAGTGCTAGTATGACTTGCAATGACTAGAATTGTGCCCCCAACATGACTAGCAGTGGCTAAAGGGTCATCTCCAACATGACTAGCAGGGGTTGAAGATGAATGGATAGAATTATTCTTCTTCTTTGACTTCCTCTTTCTCCTCTTTTTAGATTTCTTATTACAAGAAGGAGGAGAAAAAGGAATCCCAGATTTCTCTTTGAAAGAAGACGAGCAATGAGCACCCATGGGATGCCCCTGAAATAAAGCATTCATCTGAGAAGATTCAAGAACATCAGGAATATTCAGAGTGGACCACAACCAAATGGGTAGTCCAACATTCAAACCAGGAATATTCAAAGTGGCCATCAAGGGAGTACCAACATTTCCAACAAAAGGAAAAGCACAAGGATCTCCTTTTGGAAGGGTACCTTGGTTGGCTTCCACAGGAATATTGGCCATATCTAACTGATTCGTAGACCCTTCCCTTACAAGAATGTAGAAATGACTTTTCAAGGAAGATAAACACACAATCAAGACCTTTGCCCTTGAGGAGGCAACTCCAAAACTTCCGAAAGAATGACCAAAAGCCTTTCAAAGTCGGTGGAGTGGTAAACTAGTCACTCAGAACACAGAGTCCAAACGTGACTGGACAAAAATACCTAAAGCCACCTATATACAAAGAGCAAAGAGCACTCACTAAACGTCCCTAAAAGAAGTCAGCCAGTCAAACAACTTCCAAGTATTTCCACTTCGGCTGATTAGGACCAGACACCAAAATACAAGAAAGTGAAGTAGGGGCCTTCTGAAGATAGTCTTGGATAATGGTAGCCCAGTGCTACAGCGAAGGTAATAGAGGAAGTTATGTTGACCTCCTAACAACAGCCTACACTGGTGCAAGCCCCCGAGATTCACAAGGGTTCCCTCCAGTAGCACCATTGAGAGTGATACAACATCGACCTCAGGTGCCATGGGATTCCCATCCACAACCACCTATGTAGATCCCTAGGAGAAGCAACTAAGGTTACCAACTTGTGTCAGAAGCCAGGTGGAACAGTCTTGAGGTAAGATCGGACAAGTAGGAGAGGGGTATCTCTCTTCCTTATGTTCAAAAACCCTCGTGCTAAACTCCCAGATCCGGAGCTTTCCTGGTCTCCCTAATGCTATTGGATTTTCACTCACTATTCAGACTCCTATGTTTGACAGTTTAAATGGCCTTGGAGATTTTTCTCTCCACTAACCTAATCCAAGGCCCTAAAATATCCTAAAACTTGTTGGTGTGTCTAACTTTACAATTATAAAAAAATTTAGTGTATTTTAATTAGTGCTTGTTTTTAAAGGGGCTGTTCTTAAGTCAAGGGATAAGAGGAAATGAAACTTGTGGTGTTTTGATGCAAAAGAAATTAATAAAAACCAAACTATATGCAAATGCACTCGTTTTGTTCTTCAATGAAAGAAATTTCTACTAGGTTCAGAGGAACTTCAAAGAAAGCAAAAAAAAATTCTTTTCTTTTCTTTTACTCAAGCTTCACACTTACAAAAATTAACAAAACTATGGATGTCCTAAAAAATGCACAAATTTATCCTAATGCAATGAGTACATGTTGATGCAAAACTTAAGACTACTCTAAATCAAGAAATGAAAGTAACTTGTTTATCAATTTTTAATTTACCACTTAATATGTTTAGATAGAATATAAGTTACTAATGCTCATTTTCATCCAAACACTAAAATCAAGTTTCAAGACAAACAAAAATGCACCTTCACTCAGAAAAAGAAACTGAATCAAAACAAAGTTCAAGAAAGAAAAACCAAGTTTTCAAGAAGTTTTCTTCAAAATCAAAAACAAAAATGACTTTTCAAAAGTGCTCTAAACAAGGCTGAAACTTTATGATCGAAGAATAGGCAACAAAACACTTTGCAAGTTGACAACACAAAATGGGTGAAAACTCAACAAAAATGTGTTTCAAGATGCTCTTAACAATAAAAAAGCAGCAATAAGAGCTTGGCAATAAAGACCAAAAGATCGAAAAGACAAATTTCAAGAAAGTGTGAATCAACAACTTTCCGAAAGTAAGAAAAGCAGATGGTCATAAAGATGTAGTTTTGACACGCAAACAAAAAGTCACCAAAACAAGATTTGACACAAAGATTGAGATCAGTATTTATGCCTTGGCAAAATAGAGCAGCCAAGATTCCAAGTAATAAATCTTGTGTGTTTAAACAAAAAAAGATGAAATTTGCAACAAAACAAAACAAGACCAACACTTTCCACAACCAAAGAGAGTTTGAAATCATGTACTTGCTGTAAAAATAAAGATTGACACAGAAAAATAGTTGTTCAGGACTGATTTAGACTAGCATACAGATCTACAGGCACAAAAATATTTGAAAAATCTTGAAAATTTTAGGGTATACGCGACTTTGTCAATGCACAGCTACATGTATATGCTATTCATCCTAAGGAAACCTGCATATACGCGGGTTCACTTAAGGAAACATGGGTATATATACTTCTATAAACTGGAAAAATAGTGTATATAAAAGATTACAAGAAACAACAAAAAGCAGTCTGAAGAAACTGATCAAACTTACAAGTCAAGTTCCTACAGGAACAGACTACACAGTAACAATAAGAAAATAGACAGCTGAGCCCTGATTGGCTTGAACAAACCCAAACTAGGAACAACAATATTGTTGTCCCCAGTGGAGTTGCCAATTCTGTTAAGGGATAAATTCCCCTAGGGTCTTGGGTTGATATCCTAGCAGATCAAAGGTTATCTACAAAGAAAAACACACATTCCACAAAGCCATAATGCGAATATAAACAAACTACATGAAGGGAGGTGCACCTGGGGGTCCTTCGTTTGGGAAGATCCAGCCAGGGTCCAAACCCTCTTGGAGTTCCTTTTAGTCCTTAAACCTACAAAACAATCAATTCCAGAAAGCATAGCAGTGTATTGACCAAGCATCATAAAGAAATCATCTTCATAGCATATTGAAAGGTAGTTAATCATACAATTAAAACAACCATTCATATGTGAATCATAACATTGATATCATAAAAATGAAAATTATTTGTGTTAGGAACAAGACAAGTTTTTCTTTTATTATAGATAACTAAAGTACAGAAAGGAATGATTTCACCTAAGTCTTCCTTTCGCAGGCTCCAAGTGGAACTGTCCTCCAGATTCGTCCAGTCTCAAGATTTCAACAAACTCCTTCTATGATTTACTCCAAGATATCTCAAGTAGTAGAAAGACATCATAACACAAGGAAACAAGGTTTTCTGTAATGGGGGAAGTGTTGGAAGCACAAGGATCTTCAGACCTTGTCAGGGATAATCTCAGCAGAGTGATTTTTCTGTCTCTCTTCTCCTCCCTTAGGACTTCCCATTGAAGTCTTTTTATACTTCTCCCAAAGTAGTTTTTTAGTTGGGAATTCGTTGGGAACAGTTGGGCCATTGGCACTAATAGGTAATCAACAGGTAAAACCCATGATCTTCACCCGAAATTAAGGAGATTTAATTTTTTTTAAGTGTTTTATGACATATACCTGGGTTGGGTATACACAGACCTGCGTACACACACATTTACCTCAGGGCAATGTCGCGTATAGGGAGTAAAACACTGTTTTTTAAGTATTTGGACCGGGTTTGGAAGGAGGGGTTGCCCTAGGCCATGAGTGCAGCATCACAAACATCAAGAGTGAGATTTGGAGTTATAACAGTAGAAGCTAAGGATTTATTAAAGGATAAGTATCAGTATTTTATTTCAGTTTTATTATGCATGTGATTTATGACTCTATCCTATGATGATTACATGTGATATATGATTCTGGTTTATGATGGTTACATGTGATTTATGATTTTGATCTATGATGGTTTTGTTTTGAGCTAACCTGATGTGATATGTTTATACATGATGATTTGGTCAAAGATGCTAGTTTGAATTGTTATGACAGGAAGCAAACTAAATTGTAGGTGTACCTTTTTGACGGGCCACCAATAGGGTATGATTTGAAGTTATTTCAATTTATTTTGAATTTAATGGAAATTATGTGCTTGGTATAGGAAATCATGAAATGCCTGGTTGGGTGGTCGAAACTGAATGAAAGCATTAGCAACAACAACAAAAGGAATTGGAACAAACAACAGTATGTCTGTAAAGTATTTAGGAGTAAGGCCATTATGGGACACAGGTACCCAATAGTGTCCATTGCTTTCCATGAGCATGCTATGACTAGTATGATTATTTTGAGGTAGGTATATGCCTTGGTTGTTTGACCTTATGATGTGATGAAGACTTGCCAAGGGATGGATTACCTGGGATAGGGGATGTCGGGGAACTTGGAAGGTGAGTGACTGCTCAAAAGGGGTGACTAGATTTCCTGAGGGACTGTGTAGTAGAGAAGAGAAGGTCGGCAATGTATTTATTTTGGTCATTATCATTCCCAGAAGGAATCAGATGTAGATTTGGAGTGTGCCCTAGAATAATGAGTTGGTAACTGTTCACTAAGAGGAAAAGTGGCACATGATTATAGCGTTGGACATTGGATGTGCTTTGATTTTACCAGTGGGCTTTGGACTTCCTAGGAAGGAAGTGAATTGTGACATTACTTTTGAGGGTGGAGGTGTAAGCCTCTCGATTCCCTTGTTGTGGATGTAGGCACCATATCCTTTTATTTTTTGGTTGAAGCAAATGTGTATATGTGTATATGTGTTTCTATTGTAACAATCGTAATGAGCTATGTTATAAATCTCTCGTAAATGTTATGTTTGTAATGTTTTAGTAGTGGTCATTGTAAATACTACAATGAGCTAGTTTATAAATTTCCATGGGAAGTATGTTTTCATTTCAGCGAGCTTGCTAGTTATAGGTGTCATTAAACGCTGAGGACATTGTTCCCACAAGGGGGAGGGTTCTATAACAACCCTCGTCAAAATTCCATGTAAAATTTAATAAAGGAAAAAAATAATACCAAGGTCATGGGACAAGTATTCCAAGTTTAATGGTGGGAAAAACATCCTAGTCGGTGTTTATTTCAGTTATTATGTCTAAAGGAAATTGGTAAAGGTAATGGAAAAGGCTTTGGAAAGGCAAAATGGCATTTTTGGCACAATTATTTATGAAAATAATGGAAACTAGGAGAAAAGGAAGGCAAAAGGTCACAAGTTGCATGTGAGGAGGATATTGAAGGAATATAATGGAAAATGAAGAAAGTAGTGGCATCATTAATAAAAAGGCTTTTGAGGATCAGTTGGCAAGATTTTGCTCAAGGCTTGGTTAGTGTAACCTTTTTTCAATTCAGGAGTTCTCTCATTATTCTCTCTCTCACTCTTGGACACTTAAAGTTTTCTTAGAGCACTTTGGCATTGGATCAAGAAAGGCCAAGAAGGCAAGAGGAAGGAAGGAGCAAGCAAGGAAGAATAGGATCAAGTAGCTAGAATAGGATTCTTTGTAGGTATCGATTTGCATGTGTGGTTTCCTTGCTATATTTGGAATGAATAGTGTTGCATGTGTGTTCTTAGTTCTCTTTCTGTCATTGGTATGGATTTTTCTAGGTGTGACGGTTTTTTCAACCTAGCCTTTCCATTTTTAGAGGATATCTAGATAAAATAACACATGGCCTAGGAACCCCTAAACCAGACTTTGGGTTGCGGTAAAGCCAAAATTTTTGTTGCCTCAATGGGCCTAGAAATCCTCAACCAGTGAATGGAAAGATATACAGTAAAGCCTAGAGGTGGGTGCTCTCCATTAGGCCTAGTAATCTCAGGATGGGATATACAGTAAAACCTGGAGATTGAAGTCTTGGTTACGTCCTAGTGATCTAGCATGGATTGCAATAAAGCTTAGAGACTAGGAGATAGGAAAATTCCTCATAGTGTAGGTGGAGAAATCGGTGGCATCCATGCTTCTTTTGGCCTAGTGATCCAATGGAGATCATGGTAAAGCCTATTATTACATTTTTATTGTTTTGGCCTAGTGATTTGGTGTGGATTGTGGTAAATCCTAGTTTCTATTGATGAGAGTGAGGTGCTTTAGCCTTGGGAAGCCCTAGTTGGTTATTTTAATTTGAGTCCCACATTCATGCTTGGAATATCACACAAGGGTGATTGGTTAAAGAGATATTTGGCTCAACCAATCTATGGTCGAGTGGAACATGGTAGTCCCCTACCGAGTTGGCTTTTGCATTCATTAATAAGAGGTTCTTTCCTTGGTATCTTATGTGTAAATGTACTAGTTTACATGCAGATTTTATGGTTGATGTATCCTTGATATTTCCATTGTTATTATGTTGGTTATAAGCATGTATTATGATAGTGATGATGTATGGCTCTCCTCATGTTTTGATTTGTAAATGAATGAATAATGTATCTATGACCTAATAGATGATAATGCAACTAATGATATGAGGGAGCGATGCTTCGTAGTGATTCTTAGATAAGTATGAGACCCCTATGCTCAAATCTATTATTTAAGCCTATAGATTACATATTTGTGACATGTTTGACAAAATGTTTATCATGTCTAGTAGGGGTCCAGTCAAGTCCTTGTTTAATTAATTGAGTTTGTATCATTATTCTATTGTTATCTTTCAAATCCTATTGTTATCTTTCAAATCCGAAAGTGTCATTGAGTTATGGGCAGCGACCTGGGCTCTTGGCCTGAAAAAGTGGCACAAATCTTGGAGTCATAGGCACAGGACTGAGGAGAAAAGTCCCCAGATGCGCCCATGCCTTGTTGTGGGAGCAATTGGAGCCTCCCAGACACCCTTGTCCATATGAAGGGAGCATCCAGGGGTTTAATGATATAAAAACTCAATGGCACCAAGGGACTGGTCATGGAGATGATTGGGAAGGCTTTTGGGAGTCTTGCAACAGGCATAAAAGGTTTCTGTTGTGTGTTTCCATCGAGTCCACTTCCTTATGGTCACCTACGAGGTTGAATACCATTATAGTGTCCTCTCATCACATATTTACCCTGGTTGGTCAATTACTTGGGTAGATGTGGGATGAGGGTGTTACACCCTTCTTACCAATTTAGCTTTGCAACTTGGGATTTTTGGTCTACTTACTTCAAACTTTAATAAATTTTGATCCTAAAGGTATTTTTCAAACTTCAATATATTGTCTGAAATCTCTTTCTGAGAACTATCCATCTCAGCAATTTCAAGTGCAATTGATTTGGTATTGTGAACTAAAAATGGCTCCAAATTCTTTGATCCTTGACAAATATGCTTCAACACTATTCTTCACCTATCTGCTTAAAACCTTATGAGATTTTCTACTCCTTTAACATGCATGTTAACCATAATAGAAACACTATCTAAAAATATGCATGCTACTACCTTTGACATTAATGAAAACACGTTTGACATCCTTTGTCGTCAATGAAAACACATGTCTAGAATTCTCCCCTTTTGGCATTGATGGCAACACCAAAAAAAATGTTATCAAAATAATGCAAAAGAAAGCAATGTTCTTCCTTCTTCTCTCCCCCTTTGACATCAATGGAAAATGTCTATACTATTCAACCAACAAGTGTTTGATCAAGTTTAGTATTTCACCAATCAAATCAACACATCAATGGAAAAGATATGCCCCATGCAACTAATCCCCCCTATCATTTTGAGCCTGTGGACCTATTAATTGTTGCTTCATATGCTGAAAATTTCATGTATATATAATTTGATCTAAGTAGCTTCCTTTCTATCCTATCGAGGATTTAGTTAAAATTTATGTGAGTAATCATTCCCAATCTTTGCCTCAAGTAGACAAGAGGGATATCTTGCTAAAGAAACTCATAATTTTATAATTGAGCCATAAGTAAACTCATGTATGCTGGTCTAAATCTCTACTAGGTTTAAATAATATTGTTGCTTCTACTAGACACATGCACATGACCTTTAACACCATAAAACATCATTCTTATGCGTGGTTGTCATCATCAACTTGTCAACTGATAATAACAAAGTACACCACTTAAAAGTGCCTACATGATAAAAGTAGAGGGACTCTCACCAATAGTCCTTCACTTAAAATAAAATTAATGGCAACATACTCATTCAGAAATCACCATATAAATTTGACTTAATATAAACATTAACATCATATAAATTACCTCTCAAACCTGCGGTAGCATACATACACACTTGGACTAATAGTTTCACTTGGTCATAAATTCAACAACCTGATTATATTCAAGTCTAATGAAAATCTCCAAGTAACAATATGGATACCAATTGTTAATACCTTTGATACCAGCCATTGATCAATTTTTATTTGGGTATCCTCCCCCTATGCTGATGCTCTCTCTACAACATTAATATTCTGCAAGCAATTACAATACTCAACAACATTAGTCCACAACAAAAACTTTACAAGTTAAATAAAACAAAAGGGGTATACTTCCCTTAAAACTTCAGATGCATTACTTTGCATGTTCCTTTCTTCTCCTTGCAACTGTCCTTTTGGTTTCTCTTGAAGCCATATTCTTCTCTTCAATGAAGAGGGACAAGGGATCTACTCCCCATGAGTAGATTATATCCATTTTTCTTCCACACCTTGATATGCTAAATTTTGATAGGAATGTCACCATATTCTGCTAGCCTGCTCTGAGTTTTTCCTCTTCTCTTCTTGAATAACTTTCTACCACAATATGAGCATATCAACCACTTATGCTTCTTTTCATCAAATAGATCTAACTTGAATATATCTTATTGTTTTCCTTTCTTAATGTATGTACTCTTATTCTGCAATGGAGAACTATTAGAGCTGCTACTCCATTTGTTTGATTGAAGTCTAACAGCGCTGCTTATTTTGCTTGCTTGAGACCTATAGTTATTACTATTGAACACCTAGTCTTTCGAATTATTAATCCTATGTAAATATTGTAAATAGAAAAATAAAAGAAGTTGGTAGACGAAGAGACATTGGGAGATGAAACCCAATAGTCTCCCTCTCCTTGTATATAGTCATATTCTATCTTAATGAAAATGCAACAAATTCATTCAGAGTTACTCCTGGCCTAACATAGTATCAAAACCAGCCCCCATTTTTAGCATTTTCTGCCCTGTAACTCCTATTGCATTATTATTTGCTCCCTTGTGTGAAAAATGCAATGAATTTGTGGAGGTTGAAACCCCTACCATAGTGAATGGATCTAGATATTTTGGTTGCCACACTAAAGCTTTGTTTATGTTAAATTTTACACCACTTTGAGTTTTGTTTGAACAATATAGATTGAATTCCCTAACTGGAATTTTGTTGTATCAAAGCATGGTTATGAAGGTTATAAGGGATAGACAAGGGTTGATGTTGAGACTTTTGTAGAAGGATAGAGGCACTGACAAAAGATGAAGAGAGGTGACCACAGTGGGAGCTGAGGAGATGCCACTGAATGCACGTCCTTTCAGACTAGAGTGGTATTACATAGTCATGTTAATTGTGGGAGGATAGAGACCCGACATCCTACTAGAAAGGGAGCCCCATCATGGTTGTTGTGAGAAAAATTCTTTAGAATTGTAATCGACCAACCCCATCGAGTGTCTGCACATAAAGTGACTAGATTAAAATCGTAGCAGAAACATGGTCATCATTGTTTAAGATGTGTGCTCTTTTTTGAAGACAGTGTGTAAAGACCAAACTGTGTGTGTGATTCTCCATGAATTTGTCTATTATTATTAGTTTAAACACATGTTGACTGAGCATTTGTGGTATAAGAATTTGATTGATCCCTTTTTTCTAAAATACCATGCATGTAGAATTAACAATGATATATGATGTGTTGAAAGTTTTGATATGAAAATTTATGGAAAGTGCATATATGATATGAATATTATGGTATGAAATTTGTCACATATTTTTTGGATCCTCCATAATATATTGATTCCTTTATGACATTACTTAATGAATGGAGGTATGTGATTTTGATGGAGAATTTGCATCTGTAGTTGAAGAATTTTTTAAGTCGTAGCAAATTAGTTTTATTGCAAGGACACAAGTATTGTAATATTTTGGTCCAATTCAAACAATTTATGATGCATTCTCTTATCTCCATATTGGGAGTAGTTCTCACAGGAAAATAGAACTACCATGAGTGGTCCAAGAAGATAAAACACACTCGTATTTTCAATGACCTTTGGAAATGAATTTGTGAAGGAGAAGGAGACAAAGCACTTGAAAAGCCTACTTCAGGAAAGGATCTTGCAAATTGGGAAAACAAGAATGGCAAGGCCTATGCTTGATTGTAGCATCAGTAAATGAAGAGGTGAGCTGAAATATTTCTCCATTTTCAAATGCCTTTGAAGCGTTAAAGAATTTCACAGAATTGTATGAATCACACTCTAAACTTGAATGTGTTTAGTTGATGACTAAGTTTTTCAATCTTGAATTGAAAAATGATGATCCTCTTACCTTAGCATCATAAGTAAGTTCCATTATTCATGACATAAAATCAATTGGTTTTTAATTACATATTCCTCTCATATCTTATGTCAAGGCAATATATCCCACTTATTCACATTATCTTGAGTCATTGCAAGATAGTGGAAAACTTAAGGAGATTACCTTTGAATCCCTTGATAAGAAGTTTATTGAAAGAGAGAAGGAAGAGGAAGGAAGAATTTTAGAGGCAGGGGGGAAGACATTTCCAAGGAGAAATATTTGATCTTCATTTCATACAATGCAATAGAGATGGACATGATGCTTCCACATGTAAACTGCCTTGGGACAAAATCAAGAACGAGAGAAATGAAGAAGAGGGTAAAGCACCTGTTAAAGGGAAAGGAAAACCACCTGAGTTCTCTCATTGTGTTGTGGCACATTGCATCATTAGAGTGACTGAAGACTTATTTAATGCTTCACTTGCTTCATGGAAATACGTCTGGTTTCTTGATTTAGGAGCAACTTTCCACATGAATTTCAGAAGACATTTCTTTAAATAATTCATTGATAATGTTGATGGAATGGTATACTTTGCAGATAAATCAAAACTAAAGCTATCAGGGCTTGGAACCATCAAGCTCAAACTTCCTAGACTTCCATACTTTCTTCTACATGATGTTTTATAACTCCCAGAGATGAGGAGAAACTTGTTGTATTTGGTCCACATCCGCTTGCAAGGAAACTCCATTCATATATTTGATGGCAAGGTTGAGGTCATAAAAGCATCAGATCACTCACTTCATGACTAAGATAGAATAAGAAAAAATTATGAAGCTACCAGAAACCTCTGGTCACGCACACAAATTTTCATATAATTCTCACTATGATGAAGGTACATTTCCATCAAGTCTTTTATGGCATTCGAGATTTGGACACTTGAACTATGACAACCTTCATTTGTTGAAGAAAAATGGTGTTAACGGTTTGCCTACAATTCCTAGGAAACTTAAGCAGTGTGATGCTTGTATCTTAGGAAAGCACAACAAACAGTCTTTTCATGATTCTCATTCCTGAGAACATAGAAAGATTAAACTCATTCATTTTGATTTGTGTGGCTCAGTTCCTATTCCTTCTGCAAATGTTAATAAATATATGATGAAATTTATTGAGGACTACACCAGAAAGTGTTTAGTTTATTTATTGAAGAACAAATATGAAGCTTTTGAAACATTCAAAAAATTTCATGCATGAATTGAAAATGATGCAAAATATCATATTCGATCTATTTGTATTGATGATGGAAAATAATATACATCAAATGAATTTGAAAACTATCTTCTCCAACATGGGATCAAACATTGAACAATTTTCCCTTATAATCCCTAACATAATGAAGTAGCTAAAAGAATGAACATTCGATGATTTTTTTCAATAATTTTAAGATATTTCCATATATAAACCATGTGTTGTATATATAAAGAATGGTTTTCCATCTAATGTTATAAAAAACAAGACTCCCTATGAAATGTGGTATGTCCACATTCCTTCGGCGAGGCATCTCAAGGTTTTTGGTTCCACCTACTATGCCTTGATACTTAAGTAATAGAGAAAAAAACTCGGTGCAAGGAGTTGAAAATGTATGTTCTTGGGGTACTCAAATACCTCCACAATATACTGTCTCTATGATGAGCTTAATAATAAGCTTATAATATCTAGAGATGTGATCTTTCTTGAATCTTCCAAGATTGACAATGTTGTTGAGTGGAATCTTGATCGCTTGGATATATTCGAACATGCAAAGTCTTTTCAAGAGTTTGATCTTGAGATTCCACATCTTGAAGGGGGGATCCCTATACTCAATCAATATGCGGATCTTCTTCTAAAGCACTCTCTCCCCGCATGAATCTCTAGCCACTAATGACACTTTGAGTGATGTGATTGACAGAAATGGGGGACTAAATCTTGATTCATCCCCAACAAGGTCAACTGAGCATCTTGGGTCATCTCAGAAAGGTCCTCCAAAATCGCTGACAAAGGCACTTAAAATTATTCATCCTAATGAGGTTGGAAAACAAGGAACAACAAGCTTTGTTAGACATAATGGACGTGATGTAGATAGTCCTAATTCACCTATTGATATGGATGTTTCTTATGATTGTGAACTGAATTTGTCTACAGATTTCAAACCAACTTCCTTAAAATAAGTTGCTTCTCATGATGAATGGAAAGAAGTGATCCAGAAAGAATATGATGCTTTGATAAATAATGGAACCTAGAAGTTAGTTGATCCTCCATTGGGAACTAAACCAATAGGCTACAAGTGGGTTTTCAAGAACAATTATAAAGCAAATAATTCACTTGAAAAGCACAAATCCAAGATTGTGGCAAATTTTTTTGAGAAAAAGGAAAGGTTCAACTATGAGGATACTTTTTCCCCCACAGCAAAATGGGTTACCATCCAGACACTCTTTGCCTTGGTAGCTCAAAACAGTTGGAAATTCCATCAAATGGATGTAAAAACTTTTTTTTTGAATGGAGATATGAAAGGGAATATTTTTATGTCCCAACCAGAGGGATTTGTTGTGAAGGATCAAGAAAACAAATTATGCAAGCTTGTCAAGTCCTTGTATGGCTCCAAGCAAGCACCGTAATCCTGGTATGAAAAATTAACTGAGCATCTTCTGAAAAACAATTTCAAACATTATGATCTTCATGATGCAACTCTGTTTGTCAAGAAAGTTGGAAAAATAGTTGTATATAATATTGTGGTGTATCTATATGACCTTTTGATGATATTGAACAATGAGAACTACATTGCATCCATAAAGAAGGAACTAAGGAAAGGTTTTGAAATGACAAATTTGGGCTATGTTCATTACTATCTTGGTATTGAAGTAACCCAACATCCAAAGTTTATATTCCTATCATAGAAGAAGTAATTGGAGATTTGTTGAATAGTTTTATCATGGATGAGTGCAATCCTTTGACTACTCCAATGGAACAGAAGTTAAAGCTAACATCCACTGAAGGAAAATAGTTTGAGAATGCAACAAAGTATAGACAACTCGTAGGAAGTCTCAACTACCTGAATACTACCATATCAAACATTTCATTTGTTGTTGGAATCCTCTCTAGGTTTATGCAAAAGCCTTGTGAGAGTCATTGGTCTACTGCAAAAAGAATTCTAAAGTACTTGAAGGGAACTCAAGACTTTGGACTCAAGTATACACAAGTGGGTGAATTTAGCTTGATTGGATACTATTCATATTTCGATGAAGATAAAGAAACTGGGGTATCTACTTAAGGTTATGTTATGAGTCTTGGATTAGGATAAGTCTCCTAGAGGTCATGCAAATAATCACTTCCAACAGATTCCACAACTGAGGTAGAATATGTGGCAACAACTAAAGCAAAAAAGGAAATTGTGTGCTTCAGAAAAATTTTGGAAGATTTGCAAGAGAAATAAGTGCATTCAAATCCTCTTTTGATTGACAACACTTTTGCAATAAAGGTTTCCAAGAACCCAAAGTTCCATGATCAAACCAAGCACATCAATACAAAATACCCTCTCATTTAACATCATGTTCAGGCCAAAATAATCCACCTACGACATTGTTCAAAAAATGAGTAGATTGCAAACATCTTCACAAAAGCGCTTGGAATGGAAAATTTTGAAAGATTCATAATGATGCTTGGACTCATCAACATCCCTTTAGATTAAGGGGGGGAATGTTCAATGCCTAATATTTGGGATTAGGAATTCTATGTAAATATTGTAAATAGTGAAATAAGAGAAGTTAGAAGATAAAGAGACATTGGGAGATGAAACCTAATATTTTCCCTCTCCTTGAATACAGGCATATTCTATCTTAATTCAAATGTAAAAGATTCATTATAATCTAATCCTAGTCTGAAAATTACAACTTATATAATAGAGATAAACTACAGGGATATCATACTCCAACCTGTTGATTTTATGACAGGTAAATTAAATTTCTAATTTTCCTTTAGACAAAAATCTAACTTCTTTTTCATTCTTGCTTCTTTCAGGATGTTACTCTTATTTCTTATGTGCAATTGATGTCATTGATCCTCCATATGAAGTGTGAATATGTTTACATTATTCTAAAAATGGGATTTCCTACCAAGTCTACATGAAGTTTTGTAGTGCCCAAAATTCGTACATCTTTAGCATTCAATGTTATTTAAAAAGGGAGCAAAGGATCCATTCTTACCATACCCTTTGCTCAATTATTTAACTAATACTTACTTCATTAGTTATTCTAGGCCTTTGAAAATTCCCCCCTTGAGGGGAAAATGCTCTCTTTGTGTGGGTATTCAAATTACTTCTTTGAGAAATTCATGGTTTTGGCTTAAACAACATGTTAATGCTCCTCTAAAGCAATTGTTTCTTCTTCTCTGGACACGTAGAAGCATAACGCCCTTCTTCATCATAATTAAATCATGTGAGGAGTTTCTTACCTTTGGCTTCAATGCAAATAGTCCGGTAATCCTTTTATTGTTGCATTAAATTCTCCATGACTGCAATGTTTTTTGGCTCTTTTATTGTTATAAAATTGATGGGCCTTTTTTAATTCAAAGCTTCTAGTGAATCACCTTCACAATCTAAACTTGCCTTAACCTGAGGGAGGCTTTGAATGCTTCAAAAATCCTTCAAAAATTCAAAACTATTTTCATGCTTCTAGTATCTTGACAGTGGATATTTTAATACACTATTCTCAGCGTCCATTTTCTGATTTGTGGATATTTTTAATACAATATTCTTAGCTTCCATTTTTCTTAATCTCCTCAAAAGTTGATATGAGTTTCCTCTTAAATGTTAGATGATCCAAAATATAATATTATTATAGGTTATAAGTTAGAATAAAATAATTATTAATTTAACATTTTAAATTAATAATTATTAATCTAGAATATTTAATTATTAAACGCGCACATTTAGAATTAGAATATTGTTGTAAAAAGATATGACTCTACAAATGTGTCGTATCTTAGGCTCTAAATTAGGAGAATTGTTAGTAAGTTGTTTAAATATCTTTTATTGTAAATGGACACTTGTTATTTTATAAGTGATCCATAATTAGAGGTAGTTAGGACATTGATCTTATAAATAGCTCATTGCAAGAGTGTTTTGTTGTTCACGTGTAAACTCTTGCAAAATTTCAGATGCAATTTATTTTCTTATTAATAAAATTACGTTTCTGAGAACACTTCTACATTATTGTGGTATCAAAGCTCCAGTAATGTTGCAGCTGATGTGAGGAGGAGATTCCAACTCTACAGGCACATGGAAAATACCATTAATTTGGTCATTTAATATTTGGTATGCAATTTGTTGATTTGGTATCTAATTTTTTTTTTTTTTTCTGGAAAAGAAATTTAATTATATCATTGATTTTAGATTTTTAAATCTAAAAAGCATTTTCTTTATTATTCCCCCTACTGTGCATTCTCTTAGTTGCCACAGATTAAGCATTGGAATCTTGGGCCCAAACAACTCGTATGAGTATGTTTCAAACATTGTATATAATTATATCATTGAGGGTATTTCACATCACTTTTTCTGGGAGTTAAATTGTTGGCTCAACAGATCTGCAGAGTTGAATTTAGTTGGAAAACAACAAGCCTTTTGAACAATCTCTAGCTCAAACTAGGAAAGCAGAAATGGGTCCTTCTTCAGACATGCTTTGCAATTCCACCATTAGTTTCTCTACCTTTGAGACAACATGAGAGGTGTCGAGAAGGAGCTCAAGTATTTCTCTGGAAGAATAAGGCTCTACCCAAGTGGACCGATGTGAATATGGAGGAATTCATCCAAGCAGATCCCATCTATGGCCCTCAGCTAAATCTCACGCAAGAATTTGCCAAGATAACAGCCACTGGGAGTCTGATCCATGTGGTTTCAATAGATGGGGATGAATCACTGGTTTGAATCACAGTTGAAGCGGTCCTACTACAGAGGTCACTATTTCGAGGTGCATGCACATCACATTCAGCTCTCGGCTCCAATAACAATGGATCATCTCTTAGAAACCCTACTACAAGACTCTAACTCCCATATTTTAGCTAAGTCCTTGGAGTGCCTCCTGGATAAGCAATCCAGTAAGCAGCCAGTGTGAGAAAGCCAACAAGAATTGCAGCATGTGAAGGTTTAAAACCCAAAATGAATACAAATCAGTGAAAGGAAAAATCCTCTGCGTATTTTTTTTCCATAATTTGTTTGATGATTGCAGTGTTTTGGCAACTGAAATGTGCGTGCCCATATTTAATAGTGATTTTAGTTTTATGGTATCATAATAGATGCGTAAAGACTTAGAAAATATTAAGCATAATCCAGTTCAAAGCAAGAGTACGCTACAACAAACTTATACTCTATTTTTTTTCTCCTCTCTCTAGTCAACGCATAGATAAATTCACCAGATCAACGATAAAGGGTTTTGTCAGCACTTAAGGGGTTGATTTAGTTCAATTTTCTTATATTAATCAAACGATGTGGAAGGTTAGCAATTGAAATGGCTATCTAAATCAATCCCAGAAGAGATCTGAAGTCACCTTTGGAACGCAATGTTCTATTGTTTCACCCATGGGGTTACAGTGACTAGAATTTATTTTGGAGTAATAAGGAAACTTAATGGAGAGATAAGTATTTTTTTTGTAATAGAGAGATCAAGTGTTTTTTTTTTTTTTTTAATGGAGAAATAAGGGTGAGTTGGGTAATTTCTCAAAGAAGTCATTTTTATTTAAATTTGGGTTCATCACATTATAACTCAAAGTAATTTTACTTGGGGGGGGTGTAACAATTTTTTTTACCATCATTTGCAAGAGCATTGTAAAAGTCAAATTTCGAAAGTTACCTTGTAAATATTTGAGGAATTGACTAGAGCCAAGTGCAAAGCTCAGTCATTTTTCTCTTGTTTCAATGACTAGTCATTTTTCTCTTGTTTCAATGACTATACGAGGGTCAAGGCCAAGCCCCGATAGATCATTTTTTTGTGTAGTGTGTTGCATGTTGTGTTCCCATCTTGATATTTTTTCTGAGCCTGATTCTTGGTGTGAAGCTTCAACACTACAACGTCAAATTTTATTAGTTTGTTTTCTGATTCCGACAAAATTGAAGGCACAAAATCTTACAAAACATGGCAACACCTCATCAAAGGCACTCTCATTTATAATGAATTTGGCATGATATATGTGATGGTGATATTAAGCCAAATAAACCCACAGATGCAGCTGCACTAGCAAAATGGGAAGTTAAGAATGCCAAAGAATTAGCTCTCATTAAATCTTCTGTTAATGATGAAATGTATGTCCATATAGAAAATGCTACAGATGCATGGTCTACTTTGAGAATTTTTAAAGACTTCTTTGATACTCAACCTGAATCAAAGAAAGTTGATCTACAATTAATATTGTTGCGACAAAAATTGACTGAAGGATGTGACATCATTGAATACATCTCCATACTTAAGAATATTAAGCAAGAAATCATTAATGTTGGTTTTCAGGCAGTAGATGATAGTTTTATGGTCACAATTTTAATTGTTGGACTTCCTTCTTCCCACACTCATTTTTTGGAAACTCTACAATTAACTAGAAATTTAGAGAAGCTAAAGTTTGATGAGCTCAGTGAAATGTTGATCCAACATGATAAAACATTTGGGATGAAAAAGAAAGTTGGTCAAGATGTCTTTTTCACAGAGGCCAACACTAGTAAATCATCAACTGACAGTTCTAGAAGCAGAGGCTGGGGGAATTCAATCAAAATCAAGCAGCACATAATGTACAAAGTCAGGTCGAAGCCAAAGTAGAGGAACAACTTTAATAGTGGCAACAGTGTAGGCAAGAGTAATTTTTAAGGCAAAGGAAACAATCAAGGAAGAGGTTATTTTCTAGGAAGAGGTTATTTTCAAGGAAGAGGAAATAATCAAGGTAGAGGATAACCTCAAAAAAAAAGTCAAGGCAAAGGAAGATGATAGTCTCCAGGAAGAGGAAGAGACTTAAGTCAAATTGTGTGTCGAAGATGTAACAAAGTTGGACATTATGTCGAAGATTGCCGAACGTTTATTGATAAAATACCCAAGTTTCATCAGCACATAGCACAATTTGCAAATGATCAAGATGATGATGGTTCAGAATATGTCTTTACTTCTTCGTCATCATTACAACTTTCCTCCTATCTTAAAAGTGATAATGAAGATGCTTGGATCTTGGATTCAGGAGCAACTCAATACATGACTTGTCAACATGACTTCTTTTGGAATTTTCAAGATTGCCAACTTAATTCCATTTATCTTGCAGATGATACAAAACATACTCCTTATGGAAAAGGTGCAGTTAAAGTTTCACTCCCTGGAATTGGAGAAAAAATGATTTCAAATATATGGTATGTACCAACCTTTAAGAATAATTTGTTATCTTTAGTCACGATTCGACAAGTAGGACATAAGGTAATTATGGAAGATGGCTTAGTTAATATTAATTTAGTCAAAGAGGGATTAAACCCAAAGAGTGTGGAGTGATGGCTAGGGCTTTAGAGGGTAGGTATGGTGTCGCTGCAGGCCAGGAAACCAGGTTTATGCATCGTAAAAGCATTGCGCTGCCAGGGATCTGTGATGCAAAACATAGATTAGACTTTTCCTTCTCTCATGCCACAGTCCATACCGAAGCAGGAGGAATAGACAATTAGGGAAGGGCTGCATGAGATGACAAGAAGGCATTGAGGCCAGTCGAACTCTTGCCCCAGCTCCGACACTCCTTGTCTAATTGACTCGATTCTCTCGAGCAAACCATTGAGGAAGAGAACGAAACCATGGTGGAGCTCTGTGCGGATGTGAGGCCAAAGACAGTTGGGACTTTTAGTGCATTGTGTACCAGCGCGACTGGCCTTGGCCGCTCAGGCAAGCCTCTGCACTCCAAGGGTTCATTGTCCTACTGCGGGATCCTAGGGTTCATGGGCCAGGGCGGTGACCTCAAAGGGGGCAACAGTACCGGTAGATCCATCGCAAATGATCAGCAGCCTCTTTACAGATCTGCAGCCCTATCCTGTGCAGCAGATCTGGGCTGGAGTGAAAGCTACCATTGGCAGATGCTATTTCCTCCTCTTCTGCCTCTACTGCGTTAAGAGTTAGGAGACCCAAAAGCCTTTAGCCTTGTGTTGCCTCAGACAGTCTCTGAAATTTCCTCCGCCCCCTTTCAGGTTCAAATCATATAGATCTCAGACAAGACCACTCTGCAATGGGAATACCCCTCGGATTTGGTGCAGAATCTCAAAGAAAATCTGGAACGCGAATTCGAGATCCCCTCTGGCCTACAAAGACTTATATTTCAAGGTAAACAACTCGATGATCCTCTTCCACTCTCTTCTTACAGCATTAAAAATAATAGCTCTATAGTGTTTTCCCTTCGTTTGAGAGGAGGCGCTGCAGGTCAATCTTATTTTGCTCCTCCATATTCCTACAAAGTTGCAGTTAACTCGGAGATACCCAAAGATGCAGTTAACTCTGAGTTACCCACCTCCCCTGAATCTCGCAAACCGAAGCCTTTTCTGGTTGACAAGTTAGAGGAGGTCCCCTTTTTCGAGATCTCCCACCCTGACATTGCAGCTGACATTCAAAAATTTGTTGAAAGGGTCATCATTTGCAGATTCAATGGGCTTTGGCCTCGCTCTAAGGATCATTACAACTGGATCAATGATAACTGGACTCACCATTGCAAGGTTTGCTTCTTCTCAAAAGGATATTTTATAGTTCTGTTTGACAGTCCTAAGCACTATGAAAAGGCTTTAGAAGAAGGTCCTTGGTTCATGGGTACAGCAAGACTCTTCTTAACTCCATGGTTCTCAGATTTTCACCCAGCTACTGCAGTCATCACCAAAGCCCCTGTATGGACCAGGATTCCAAACCTCCCAACTCACCTGTGGCACACCTCCATCTATAGGAGCATAGGCAACACCTTGGGTAGCTTTTTAATGGGAGATTACAAGTGGGAACAACAAGGCCTCTACACATATGCTAGAATATGAGTAGAGCTTGATCTAAGCAGGGGACTGCCAGAGAAAATCAATCTCAAGATCAATGACTTTGTTTGGACCCAGAGTCTGGATTACGAAAACACCGCCTTCCCTGCTGCCACTGTCACCTAACAGGGCACTTGTAGAATTCCTGCCCTTCATGGCCTGCAAAATCAAAAAAAGGGCAACTTTGCAAAGACCAAACCCAAGCGTTGGACCCCTTGTTCCCCGTCACTAGCAGTGAGCTATGACTCCTCTAGCTCAGAAGATGAGGAGAGTGATTCAAAACAGGCACAGGTGCCTCAGATGATGGATCCGTCCACAGATTCTCCTGTGCACACCGCTATCACAACAATCTCCCAGAAATGCATCCATGTGACCTCCTCTTCTGAATCAGAAAAGGAGATCCCCCTATTGGAGAATTCCAGTCTTCAAGTTGTTCTAGCTCATACTCCCCAGGATGGCTAAACGAAAGTCAATAAAAAGAAAGGGAAAAAACATTGTGTTGAGATTAATGCCCCTATGGGGTAACAGTCAGTTTTGGCTCTCAGGTTTTTGTTGTAGCTCCATGATTGGTTCACTCCTCTCCAGGACCGAGGTTGATAGTTTTATCATTTCCGTTCTGTCGGTTTCCTGTCTCTCATGATTGTACTATATGTTACTCAATTGAAATAGATTAATTTTACAGAGAAAAAAAAATAATAATTTAGTCAAACAAATATTTCAAACTGTGATGATAGGTTTTGAAGATGGAAAATTGTTAAGGATGAAAGGGACAATTATTCCAAGGCATTTTGACTTTGCAGGGGTAGTGACTAAAGGAATTTCACCTATAAGATTGTGGCATGTAAGATATGGACATTTAAATTTTGAGAGTCTTTCTTGGTTGCAAAAACAAGGGATGGTTAAGGGACTTCCAACTTTCGAAAAGGAAAATGCAAAATGTGAAGCTTAGATTTATGGAAAACAAAGTCAAGAAAGTTTTCCAACAAGTCCATGGCATGCAAATAGGATGTTACAAATAGTTCACAGTGATGTTTGTGGACCAATACAAACTTCATTAGGTGGTTGCAAATATTTCTTACTATTCATTGATGATTTTCGTAGAATGACTTGGGTTTATTTCTTGAAGCAAAAGTTAGAAGCATTTGAAAAGTTTAAAAATTTTCATCAACTTTTTGAAAATGAAGTCAAAGAAAAGATAGGCACTCTCAAGTCAAATAATGGGGGAGAATTCACTTCAAATGAATTCAAAACTTATTGCAATGATAATGGCATAAGAATACATCTTACAAATGTTTACACTCCATAGAAAAATGGAGTAGTAGAAAGAATGAAGCGCGCCTTGATAGGAATAGCGAGATCTATGTTAACTTTCAAAAAGTTAAGTCCAACATATTGGGCAGAAGCAATTCATACAGTTGTCTACTTAAGAAACAAATCTCCAACTACTTCTTTAGATGGAATCACACCTTATGAAGCATGGTTTGGTTTCAAACCTCAACTTAAACATCGTAGATTTTTTGGATCAATATGTTATGCCTTAGTTCCAAAATAAAAAAGAACTAAGATTGACTCAAGAAGTTTGAAATTCACAATGATTGGATATTCTGATGAGAAGAAAGGGTACCATCTTTTGACCAAAAGGAAATTTATTGTGAGCAGGAATGTAATTTTTTATGAATCAGAGAGTAAGAGTGTTGAAGAAATAGAAAGTATTCTTCAAAAGTTAGAAACAAAAGGCATTCAAAGAAAAGGAAATATGCAAAGTCCACCAAATTCACCAAATTGGTATGAACTTGATTTTCCTTCATCTAAAGATTATTCATCTGGTCCATCTACTTCAACAACACCATCTGGATCTTCTAGTAGTTCATCCGCATCTCCAAGAAGCAACAATTCTTCTGACATTGGTTCTCCACCTCCAGAATATTTAACTAATCGACGAACATCAGTTTACATTAATCCTCTTTACAATGATGGTGACTTTTCAGAATCTCAAACAAGTGAGCATCAACTACCAAAATGGGAAGTTCAACTTTTGAAAGATGTAAGGCTTGATGAGCATAATAAAACAGGAACAAGGAAGTCACACAGAAGTGAAGGAAATTTTTCCTTGATAGAAAATGATTTTACTGAACCTTCCACATACAATGAAGCTGTAAAACATAAAGAATGGCAATATGATATGATTGAAGAATATCGACCAGTAACTGATAACAACACATGGAAACTTGCTGATTGTCCTCAAAATGTTAAACCCATAGGATGTAAATGGGTTTACAGAGTTAAGTACAATCAAAATGGAGAACTTGAGAGGTATAAAGAAAGACTTGTGGCTAACGGTTTTGCATAGCAAGAAGGCATCGATTATGAGGAAACTTTTACTCCTACAACTAAATGGAGCACCATCTGATTAACACTTGCATTGGCCGCTCAGAAAGGATGTAAAGTTCATCAAATGGATGTAAAAAGTGCTTTTCTCAACAAGGATTTACAAGAAGAAGTATATATGACACAACCACCAAGTTTTGAAATTGAAGGGCAGGAACATAAAGTCTGCAAATTGATCAAGGCTTTATATGGGTTACAACAAGCTCCCTGAGTATGCAAAAATGGATGAATACCTTAGGAAAGTTGGTTTTCAACGAAGTCAATCTGATGATATTTTGTATGTGCAACAATAGGGTAAATATCTGGTGATTCTTGTTATGTATGTAGATGATTTGATCATTACTGGAAATGATGATGATCATATTGCACAGGTGAAAACGGAGTTACATGCAGATTTTAAGACGACAGATTTTGGATTACTTCACTACTATCTTGGAGTTGAAGTCTTCCAACATCCACATCATATTTTCATTTCTCAAAGTAAGTATGCAGTAGAGGTTCTTCAAAAATTTGGAATGCAGGATTGCAAGCCCCTTCTTACCCCCATGGAGCAAAACTTGAAACTTTCAAAATTTGAAAGGGAGGAAATGGTGGACAACACTACTTCTTGGCAACTTGATTTATTTGACAAACACTCACCCTGATCTATCTTATGCAGTCATTATTCTTTCACATTTTATGCAAGGACCATGAGATAGCCACTGGAATGCATCCAAAAGAGTTCTTCGATATATCTAATGAATAAAAGATTTTGGTCTTCTTTACAAAAAGACTAAAACCTTTGTACTTAGTGGTTTTTCAGATGTCGACTTTGCTAGAAGTATTGATCATTGAGCATCAACATTAGGTTATTTAATGAGCATGGGGTCAACAATAGTGTCTTGGAGTTGTAAGAAACAAGCTACAATGGCCATTTCTTCAACAAAAGCAAAGTACATTTCAGCATGGGAAGCAGTGTGTGAAATTGTTTGGTTGCACTGAATTTTGCAGGACTTGGGCATTTCTCAAGCAAAAGCTATGTCATTATTCATTGACATCTAGTCAGCGATTAAGCTTGCCAAGAACTCAGTTTTTCAATCAAAGACAAAGCATGTGGACACCAAGTATCATCATATCAGATCTCTCATTACCAAGGATGTCCTCAAGCCAATTTATTGTCCTTCGGAAGACCAGATCTCTGACATTTTCACGAAACCTCATGGCAGAATAAAATTTACTATGTTCAGGGATGAACTTAGTATCTATTCTAATGTATCTTTGGATCATAGGGGGGAATGTTAGATGATCCAAAAATAAAATATTATCATAGGTTATAAAGTTAGAATAAAATAATTATTAATTTAATATTTTAAATTATTAATTATTAATCTAGAATATTTAATTATTAAATGTTGACATTTATTATTAGAATAATTGTTGTAAAAAGATATGACTCTGCAAATGTGTCGTATCTTAGGCTCTAATTTAGAGAGAATTTTTAGTAAGTTGTTTGAATAGCTTTTATTGTAAGTGGACACTTGTTATTTTATAAGTGATCCATAATTAGAGGTAGTTAGGACATTGAGCTTATAAATAGCTCATTGCAAGAGTGTTTTGTTGTTTGGGTGTAAACTCTTGCAAAATTCCAGATGTAATTTATTCTCTTATTAATAAAATTACATGTCTGAGGACACTTCTACATTATTAAATATATATTTTCATCCAGATCTTCCAACTCAATATAAGAGCTACTAGATTCACAGCTAGTTTTTATTTCACTTCCAATTTCTTCGATAACTTCTTCCATTGGTGAGTCCAAGGATTATTCTATAGATATGTGAGATATTTTGTCTTCTTCTCTACTGTAGGTGCACCCAATATATTCCAGAGAAGTATGCATATCTTTTATTGCTTCCTAAGTAGTTCCTTCTTTACTACTACTAGATGAAAAAATTGCTTTTCATCAAAACTTGCAATTGAGGAACTAGAATACAAATGGCATGTTGTTCTACAATAGCAACAAAACAACAACTTACTTGTAGAATGCATCTCCTTGGTATTTTATGAGTGTTGATCAACAGCTTGACCTCTTGATACACTGGAATCCTCATCTTGTTTTGATTCACAATATTTGTGTGCTCCATTCTTTAGAGGGGGCTCCTTGATATAACATGCATCTTGAGTGTCTTCAACATAGATGGATAGCAACTTATTCCATATCTCTTTTGCAATCTCACGATAAATCACTTTTTCAAGATCTAAATTTTACATCCATTTCATTAAATATTCTTTAGATATCTCATTATGTTCATTGCCCATTACCATTTTCTATAGATAACCATATACCCAAATCAAGAGCTTGTATGTAGATTCGCATTCTTACCTTTCAAGTTGTACAATTTGACCCATTCAAAAATGGAACTCCATCTGAGGTAATAATAATCCTGGTTCTCCATGATCTGTTAGGTCCCTATAATACTAGTGATTCCCCCATTACTATTGTCATTGTATCCCTTATTGTTATTGTTGTGCCCCATAGAATCCCACAATTTTATTTTTGTGCCTTTATATTATTATTGTTAGGTCGGCTTGGTCATATTGTGACCCCTTAGACTCTTATATATAGAAAGGAGGTTTTTTCATTTGTATCATCCAAGAATTGTTCATTTTTGTAATGTAAAGGAGGTTCCCCCCTCGAAGAGGCTGAATTCTAAGGCGTTGATCTATCTTTTCTATCTTTTTGTGAGCTGGTTTCATAACATTTGGTATGAGAGTTTCAGATTCTAGGGTTTCGTTGCTCCAAAAAGGTCATTGTGGAATTTTCACTATAACTTATTTTTTGCGATGTTTCAAAAGAAAAAAAAACAACCCATTTGAGACGAAATTTTGCCGAACCTCAAACCCAAATTTCATATCTTATCTCGCTTTATTTTCAGAGATATGATCCGAGGAAGTTAGGGTTTTTGCAAGCTCTAGAATTTCATCTAAAATAGGTCATCGTGGAATGTTTGCTATAATGATTTCTCTACGAAGTTTCAAAAGATTAAAAAATAAATAAATAAATAAATTGAGAAGAAATCGATCTGAACCTCGGCTCTGAATTTCAGATCCTGTCTCGCTATATTTTCGGATATATAATCTAAGGAAGTTAGGGTTTTTGGAGACCCCCGAATTACATTCCAAATAGGTCACCTTGGGAAAATCATCATAACTTCATCTCTGAGCATCAGATTGAATTTTCATAAGAAGTTACAGAAAGAGGACGGGCTATAATTTTTTGGGTACCATTTTTAGAAAATAAGGTTGAAACAGTGACCTGCGGCACGTCGTACAAGTTCGCTCTACTAAACAAGTCTATACTCAAGCCATTGTGTGAGATTTAGCAAAACTCTTCATTGGAGAATCCAATCTTGATCAGACTTGTGGATTTATTACTCGGAGGGTTACCACAGGAAGAAATTTCAAACCTTGGAGATATAAAATTACAGAAATACATCTGATTCAATATCAAGCTCTGATAAAGCGAAAAAAAGGTGTGTAGTTTTTTAAATTTTTGCATAAGCTTGGTTTGAAAAATTAGTTTGAAGGAATTCAAAGGGCATAGTGAAGCATTATTATCAGTAATTGATGCCTCGAAGAAAGAAAATGGAACACCTAGTAAGAAACTTGAAAGCTCTAGCATGACTCATGAAGAAGAGGAGAGAAATGCCAACATGATATATCAAAATTACGAGACCAAGTGCAACAAATGTCACTCACACAAAAGTAATAGAATCTAAGATGGATGGTTTAAAGAAAGATGTAGAAGCTAAGATGTATGGCATGGAAGCTAAGATGGATGGTTTAAAGAAAGGTGTGGAAGCCAAGATGGATGGTTTAAAGAAAGGCGTAGAAGCTAAGATGAATGACATGGAAGCTAAGATGGATGGCATGGAAGCTAAGATGGATGGCGTGGAAGCTAAGATGGACGATTTGAAGACATATTTGAAGAAAAGCATGGAATATTTGAAGATAGATTTGACAAAGTTTCTACAAGAAATGCTTACTAATGGCGAAAGGGTAGTAAAGGAAACTCATGATGAGAACAAAATAAATGTTAATCATGATTTCATAGACTCTGACATTGGATCGAATAACCAACATGTTCCAAAGATTGATATGAGGAATTTTGATGGCAAGGATCCCAGAACATGGATACTATAGATGGAGCAATTTTTCAATCTCCATAATGTGCAAAATGCACAAAAGGTACACATTGAAACTTTATATTTGGAACCAAATCAGTTTGTATGGTATCGATGCTTTACTCTCGTAAACAAATTGTCACTTGGGCTGTTTTTACAAACGAAATGATAACACATTATGAGGATACAAAAGAAACATTTTTTTTCCAATTGATAAATCTCAAACAAAAGGGTTCAATGATGGAGCACATTCAGGACTTCCAAAAATTGAATATAAGGGTAAAAGATATTCCAGAGGAGCATAGGATTGATGTATTCATAGGGAATTTAAAAAATAACATCCAACATGAGGTTTGCCTTTGGGAACCAGATTCATTTGAGAAGGCATTCAGGTTGGCAGCAAGGAAGCCTACCACTCACAATCATAAAGATGGAAGTGTTTATGCCCCTAGCCATCCACAACCTACAAGGTTGACACCACAACAATTGGAAGAAAAAAGAGAAAAAGGGCTTTGTTACAGTTGCGACAGCAAATACACTAAAGGTCATAAGTGTGCGGAGAAGAAATTATCTTACATAGATTGTGATGAGGAGGAAGAAAAGGATCAAGAAACTTCAAAAGAAAAGGATATACATCAGGAGCAAACCCTAGAAAAAGAAGGGATGAATCTGACCATATCTTGTAATGCATTGGCTGGAATTACCATTCCACAAACTATCAAGATAGAAGGGTATATCAAGAAGAAAAAGGTTATAGTGTTGATTGATTCGGGAAGTACTCATAATTTTATTCATTGTAAGATAGCTAAGGAATTGAATTGCTTCTTATATCTAGCACCAGTGTGTCAAGTGATGGTTGCAAGTGGAGGAACCATAAATTTCTTAGGAAAGTGCCATAATATCAAGCTATCCATGGAAGAATATGTATTGAATAGTCCAATTCTTTCCATTCTAATGGGTGGTGCTGATGTTGTACTAGGAGTCCAATGGCTACAATCCTTGGGTACAATAGCTTTTAATTTTCAAGAACTTTTCATGAAATTCTTTGCAGAAGGAAAGGAAGTTGAATTAAGGGGTGTCGTAGGGAAACCGGGGGAGATCATAAGCTCTAACAAAATGACAAATCTTCTAAAGAAAGAACAACGAGGCATAATTGCACAATTATGTTCACTAGAGGTTCCCACATTGAAATCATCCATTTCTCCAGATCTCCAAAAAGTCTTGGACAAACATTCCAAGGTATTTGAGACTTCCAAACTCCTCCCACTTATTCGTGATCATGATCATGCTATCAATTTGATTCCAAGAAGTGTTCCTCCAAATATCACACCTTACATATATCCCTATGTCCAAAAGAGTGAAATTGAACGTATGGTGGCAAAAATGATAGAGGCTGGTATAATTCAACCTATTCAAAGTTCTTTCTCTGCTCCGATAGTATTGGTTCACAAGAAGGATGGATCATGGTGCATGTGTCTAGATTATAGGGAGCTAAGCAAGACCACTATCAAATATCAATTTCCCATTCCCGTCATTGATGAATTATTGGATGAATTTCATGGATCAATTTACTTCACCAAGTTGGATATTCGTTTAGGATATCATCAAATCAGAATGAATACTAAATACATTCCAACAACAACATTTAGAACTCATGAGGGTCATTATGAATTTTTGGCCATGCCTTTTGGCCTTACTAATGCACCTTCTACATTTCAAGGTTTGATGAATTCCATTTTCAAACCATTCCTTAGAAAACTTGTGTTAGTATTTTTTGATGATATACTAATCCACAGCAAGTCTTGCAAGGATCATGTCCAACATGTTGACATGGTCCTCAAACTATTGGAGGAGAAACAATTATATGCAGAAATATCCAAATGTTTCTTTGGAGTACAAGAGGTGGAAGTATCTCATGAAGTTGTTAAGGTATACCCTAGGAAAATTAAAACCATTAAGGAATGGAAAATCCCCATATCCATAAAGCATCTACGAGGATTTGTCGGGTTGACAGGGAATTATCGCAAGTTTGTTAATAATTATGGGAGAATAGCAGCACCTCTAACAAAATTATTGAAGAAAGATGCATTCTCATGGACTGGAGAAGCAAGAAAGGCCTTTAAACATCTTAAAGAGGCAATGTTCCAAGCACCAGTCTTAGCTACATCGGACTTCACAAAAACCTTTATTGTGGAATGGGATGCCTTAGGAAATGGAATTGGTGTTGTTTTAATGCAAGAAGAAAGACCCATTGCTTTCGAAAGTCGTACAATCAAAGGAAAGTATTTACATAAAGTTATTTATGAGAAGGAAATGTTGGAAATACTACATGCACTTAAGAAATGGCAACCCTACCTAATGGGGAGACACTTCAAGGTAAAAACAGATCATGATAGTCTTAAATACTTTTTAGAACAAATATTATCTTTAAAAGAGCAACAAAAATGGGTCACAAAGATGTTGGGCTATGACTTTGAAATCATCTACAAAAAAGGGAAGCAAAATGTTGTGGCAAATGCACTCTCAAGAAAGGATGATGTGGAAGCATTTCTTTGTGCCATTTCTATTATCCAAACAGATTGGATAAACGAAGCAAGGGATGAATGAAAGAATGATGAGGAAGTGTGGGCACTCATTCAAAAGATACAACAATATCCCAGTACATATGATACATTTAGCTAGAAAAATGATTCGTTATGGTACAAGGATCAGGTATACCTATGTAAGAATTCCCAACTCAAACAAAAGATTCTTAGGGAATTTCACACCTCTCCCTTAGGAGGGAACTCGGGATTTCTAAAAACCTACCACAAGGTTAAGAAGGGATTTTTTGGGATGGCCTTAAATCGGATATTCAAAAGTTTGTGGTGGAATGTTTGGTTTGCCAACAAAATAAATTCGAAACAATTAAGACCCCGGAACTATTACAAGCTTTATCGATTCCAAGCCAACGTTGGGAGGAGGTTTCAATGGATTTTATCACAGGTTTACTCAAGTCCAAAGGAAAGAGTGTTGTCATGGTGGTAGTTGACAAACTTACCAAGTATGAACACTTTTGTGGATTATCTCATCCATTTAAAGCAAGTACAATTTATACTACATTTATGGAAACAATTCAAAAGCTACATGGAAACCAAAAGATTATTGTAAGTGACAGAGATCCCATTTTCACTGGAAATTTTTGGATAGAATTATTTTCTTGTCTTGGTACTCAATTAGCTCATAGCTCATCCTTGATCTGATGGGAAAACTGAGATAGTAAACAAATGTTTGGAAGGATATCTTTGTTGCTTTGTATCTAATAAACAAACACAATGGGTTAAATGGTTGCCTCTCACTGAATGGTGGTATAACACTTCCTTCCATATTGAAAAAAAAATGACCCCATTTATGGCACTTTATGGATATCATCCACCATCTATAACATAATATTTAAGAGAAAATTCTAAGGTACAAGCAGTGGAAGATCGCATCGAGCATCAGCAACAAGTTCTCCAACTCTTAAAGGATAACCTCACCTTGGCGAAGAATAGAATGAAACAACAAGCAAATCAACATCGCAACGAAAGAAGTTTGATGTAGGTGATTGGGTATTCCTATGGCTACAACAATATAAACAAATTTCCCTCAAGCAAGCTAAGAAGGATAATAAATTATCACCAAAGTATTATGGTCCGTACAAGGTGTTGCAAAATATAGGTACTATGGCATACAAAGGAGCTTCCTGCAGCTTCCTGAGTGCACCCAGTTTTCCATGTTTCATGCTTAAAGAAGGTTATAGGTGACAAGATTCTAGTTCAAACAATATTGCCAAAACTTGATGAGGAACGAAAAATCATATTGGAACCTGAAGGAGTCAAAGAAACAAGAACTCGACAGCTACGAAATCGATCAATTTCAGAGTATCTCATCAAGTGGAAGAACTTACTTGTTGAAAACTCCACATGGGAGGATGAGAATTTTATATAGAAGCATCCAAAACTACTCAGGCATTGAGGAAAACACTTTTTTGAAGGAAAGGGGCATGTTAGGTCCCTACAATACTAGTGATTCCCCCATTACTATTGTCATTGTATCCCTTATTGTTATTAATGTGCCCAATAGAATCCCACAATTGTTATTTTTGTACCTTTATATTATTATTGTTAGGTCAGCTTGGTCATATTGTGACCCCTTAGACTCCTATATATAGAAAGGAGGTTTTTTTCATTTGTATCATCCCAATTTTCATTTTTGAATGTGGAAGGAGGTTGCCCCCTCGAAGAGGTTGAATTCTAAGGCGTTGATCTATCTTTTCTATCTTTTTGTGAGTTGGTTTCATAACATGATCCCTAATATTCCTTCCAGATGTTAGGTTGATCCTAAATGAATTGGATCTAATAACAATTTTTAGAAACCATGACACTACTAAGAGGGGGGGGTGAATCAGTAGTGTGACGAAATTATACAACTATTTCCAAATTGAACTTTTCAAGCTATTTACAACAATTCATGTAAGCAACATCATAAATAAATCATGTGAAACATCATAATCACACACATATGCAAATATAAATACATTAATGTTCTTCTTTATTCATTTTGCAAAGTGTTGTAATGGCTACAATCACCCTCTAAAATTTTGCCTATGCTTTGATTTTGGAGCCTTCTTTCCAATCCATAGGAGCTTATATTTCACTAATTCAGTTATTCATGCTTTGATTAAGACTTATAGTTTCATTTTTCTAGTGTTTACTTGTTTCCACACCTAAATGATCTTTCTAACTAACAAGCTAACCTCATGACTTGGTCACACAACAATTCAGGGCTTGCCTCCAGAAATTGAGAAATCCTTGAGGGAAAGTAGCCTTGATGATTAGAATTGCATAGTTTAGACTAGAAGTCAACCTTGAGCTCATAAACTATGCATTAATGGAAGGCGTCCCACCGTTGAGCCCAGAAACTGTGTAATCCCTCACTGACCTCAGAAATTGCATAGTGCATTGAGCCAGAAAGTTGCCTAGTTCCCTAGAATTCCATAATCTTTCTCAATAACATGCATGGAAATTTTCCCAGGAAAATTAAAAAAGAAAAAAGCTAAAAATAAAAAACATCTCTAAAAAATAGGGATCCATTATTAGTATCCAGAAGGAGGCACACTCGTTATTTTTAGAAACTTCCACCAAGTGTCGCTTTTTCCTTGATTTTAGGCATACGTGTTATAAACCATAATTCGCTCAAATATCTTTAATCAACACCTCTAGAGATAATTTTCACATTCTATATTGGATCTCTAACATTACTAAGGAGATCAAGGAACCTTCAATGCGATCATCATCACTTTTCCGGGTGAGTTTCACTTTTATCATCTTTTACTGCTTTTTCTATCACTTTTTGTCGTTTCACTTGCGTGAGTGTTGTTTTACTTATTTCTCTTCATAATTGCTAACATTTCAACTTATTTTAGCTTGTAGAAGTGTTGTTTTAAGTTTTCATTTTCCTTTCACATGTGTTGCATCGGTTTTCTTATTTTTGCATTGATGGTCGCCACTACTGTGTCTCTCATCACATACTTGATTTTCCTTATGTTTGTTCAGTTTCTTCACTTGATCTACATTGATTCATTCACACTTAGTCAGATCTGCATCCAAGCTCACAACATTACTCACTTCTGCTCATTTTTCACACTTCAGCAAGGCAGATTTGCACTTTCCTTGGCCATATTATGCCTTGCCGAGTTGGATACTACACAATCCTAAGGCTCAAGAGAAGAAATTGGCCTACGAAACTATGCAGTGCATAGTACAAGGTAGCCTAACTGAGCATTGTACAGTTCCTATCACCTTGGCCACTAATCATTGCATATCACCTTGGCCACTAAGACAATGCAATGTGCAATCTCTCCCAGTCTCTGCCTAGGCTGAACTGTGTATTACACAGTCTCAAGCCTCAAGTTGTACCCTTGGTTACTAGGACTACGTAGCACATATTTCCCCCAACAAATCTTCATTTCTTGTTGATGAAAACTATGCAATCCCTCATGTCAGTTTCCCAGTTTGTTGCTTGATCATTCTTTGAAGTTAGGTTTACAAAAGGCTAATGTTTTCTAGCCATGAGCGTCATTTTTGTCCCACAGCTACCACACTTGTGAAGCACTTCTCTCCAACATTCATTATTACCATGGAACCAAATAGAGATGCTTAAAAGAGACAATTGAAAGCAGTATTGGGGAAGTAGTTGAGAAAACACTAGTAGACTTTCCATTGTATGCTGACACTCAACTTTGTATAGAAAAGGGGTAAACACTAACGTGGCAACAAGTTAATGAATCTCTTTTAGAAAAGAGCCTTGAGGCAAATATAGAGGATTAACAGGTTTATCTTAGTATCCAGTAGTCAGAACTGCACAGGGTTATATGTAGATATTCGACCTTCCCACGTGTAGATGTCATTAGCTGGATTGTTTCACACATTGATGAGAATACCATGACATTGAGCAATGCTAGAGGACAGAATCTTGCTATCATTATAGCAAAATATTATTAGTGCATGTATCACTTTCCCAAGATAATGAACCTCATGGAATCATTTTTCTATGCTACCAATAGCTATGTGAACACAAGAGATATTTTTAAAGGCTGAGTTAAAAAGCCATCAAAGTTTTGACGTACACCCAACCATTCATAGAAGAAAAAGTCTCTCAAGAAGGCCTACCAACTCTTGGTTATCTTAGCTTGCAAGATCCATGGTCAATAGAGCATGGAGACATTTCCTAAAGAGTGGGCAGTCTTACTGAACCAAGTTGTGAATGAGGGGAAGTCATTCAACTTGTCAGATTTTTTGGCTCGATAGTTGAGATCCCATGTAGCACATGCTCAAAGCCCTCCCAATAGTGAGAAATCAAGGTTCTATATGTCTACATATTTACTAGATGTAATCTATGCATAACATGAGTTTCTAGGCATGAACTAGACATGGACACCATGAGAAACTATCGTGCATATCTATTGCAAGTTTCTTTCAGATTGCAGTCATCAAGGAGTAATGGAAAAACTAACTGACCATTTCATCATCCCGTTTTACAAGCTCATCTTTGAAGAAGGTCCACCTTGCATGTAACAAGGAGCAATGGAGGAAATAGTAGAGATTGCAGATTGGTATCTCTCACCAATTGGAAACTTCCTTAGAGTGTTCGATAGAGAGAAGTCATCACGTGTTTTACCAAGGTATGCCACTAGTAATATATTCATCCAAGAAGTGTCATATCATCTTGCCACAGGGTTGCTAGCAACTTTGCATAGGAAGAAGAAATCACTATGGCCCACTCTTCCATTTTGAATTAAATTATACAAGATAAAATCCTTGAAAGTCGTGAATATCGAGGGAAAGGAGATAGTAAGGTTTTCATTCGGTACTCAAGACTTTAATTTGTATGATCCCCATATTTTTTACAAATACCACTATGCTAGAATTCTCTTTCAGTGGATGAGCAGGGTTTTCATTGGCTAGAGGAGGACCCATGGAGGAATTTCCACAATGCCTCTAAACTGTGTGAGTTGGTTGGTTTAGTAGGGACTTCACATGCTACTCTATAGAGGGCATAAAATTTGGAAGAAACAACAATAGAAGGAAGCAATCCCATGTAGAACAAGGGAAAGAGAAATATTGCGAACAATCCAGAGGGAGAAGAAAGCTACAAAATGAAAGTGGATCCTATTGTTATGAAAGCATCCTTAATAGTAGAAGCAAAGAGGAAGCAAAGGGTACAGAGAGAAGAGTAGAGGAAGAGAGAAAACATATATTGCAAGAAGTAGAACTAAGGTTATAGGAAGCAGAATGGAAACTGAAGGAAGAACGAGAGTTACGGAGGATAGAACAAGAAGAGAAGCAGAAGCAGGAAGAATAAGAAATAAAGGTGCAATATTAAGAGAAACAACATTGATACAAGCTGAAGAGCATGAACAGAACCAGCCAGCAGCTGAGGATAAAGGTGAAAAGATGTATGATCAGGAGCTTTATCAATAGATTGAGCACTTGATTGAGGTTACATACATGGAGATGGATCAAGAGCCATAGAATGAAGATGTTGATCTGATGCCAAGCACACCACATGTCATCGTTCAATCTCCACCACCTCCACCAGTAGAGCCAACCCCAAGCGAGGAAGGGGATGTTATTCATCTTAATGATGTTCTGGTAATGAATGTGTACAATTTTTCATTTGATGAGTTCCAAAAGAAGATTCTACAAGCACGTAGAAATCATTTTCCAGATGATCACTCATCACCTACATTTGTTAGATAAAGAGTAATAGTGGAGGCTACCAGGAAGAATCTAAATTCCATTGTTGAAGCCAACTTAGCCTTTAAAGGTGAAACAAGATCAAAAATTGAGTATTTGATGGTCAAGAATGAGTAATTGGCACAGAAGTTACAGGCTACCAAGCAGGAGAAAAAACATCTCCGCGTAGTAGCACAAAACGTAGTTTCCACATAGGTCTACTTGGAGGAGATGAGAACAATGATACTTGCTAAAGTATCAACACTTGGAGAAGCAATGGGGAACCTCTATGGGGAGTTTGTGACCGTTCATAAAGCAGTGGTCCATTTTCATGGCCTATAGCAGTAGAGAAAATATTTCTTTAAACTCTTAAGAATGTATAAGTTTACATTACCTATGTGTAGGAATGGACAATGCAATACAAATGGGCACTTATTGACTTATTGAAGGAAATGAATCCACGGGAAGAGTTGGAGAGAACGAGAGTTTTGATGTTTTTTTCAGAACAATAAGAAGTTTGCCTCATTAATTAGTAGAATTGAGGCCTCATATGTACGGTTGTTCAGTAGTGTGGATATATTTGTGAAAACACACAAGATCCCATATGTTCGTTCTCTCACCAAAACCAAACCCAGGAACTGTAGGTTCTAACCCCATACAGAAATTACCTACATATGAATTCTAAAAAATAGAAAATAAACAATGGCAAGAGTATAAAACATAAAACAGATATACACAGAGATTTTCCCCTAGATCCCAAAATCAGGACTACCAGATTGATTTTTCATTATATTCCTTTCAATGTTACAATACATACATGTACATGCCAAAGCATCCATAAACCCCAATCCATTAACCCTAGACTAGAGCATAAATGTAGTTCCCTTGACTGGATCTACAAAACACAATGGACAAATAACCATCATGCCCAAAACATTGTGTGAAATATATGCACAAAACCATAGGTAGGTCTACGTGTGGGGTAGTCGTGGAAAGAATATAACACACACACAACATTCTCCCACTTGTTGTTTTCTTTCCATAGGGGGCCACAGGAGAGATTAGTCATTGGTACAGCACTGCAATGCTCATTATTCCTCTACTGCAAGAGAAATTCTCAGTTCTCATAGATTTTGTCAATGCATCTGCAGTATTATTCAAAGTGTCCACCTTTACCAGCAACACCTTTTTATCCTCAACCATATCTCTCACAAAGTGATATTGAACATCAATGTGCTTTGGCTTTGAATGATAAGAAGGGTTCTTTGCCCAAAGAATTACACTTTGTCTGTCACGGTCTATCCTTATAGATCATTGTACTAACCCCATAATTGAACACAATCTCTGCAACAAAATGATTTCCTTGCTTGCATGATTGGCTGCCATGTATTCCGCCTTTATAGTTGAAAGTGCCACTACAAATTGTCTCTTACTCATCCAACTGACTACACCTCCAAATAGGTTAAACACATGCACACTTGTAGATATTATCTAATCCAAATCTCTAACCCATTTTGCATCAACAAAGCCATGTATGTCCAAAACTTTGTCCAATCCTAGTCTTCCTTAGTAGCACAAACCATAATCACTAGTGCCACACAAATACCTAAAAACCCACTTCACTATTGTCCAATGCTCCTTCCCTAGTTTTGACATAAACATGCTTAATACTCCCACTGCATGTGAAATGTATGGTCTAGAACATGCCATTGCAAACATCAAGCTACTTATTACACTTGCATATGGAACACGATACATGTCCTCTTCTTCTTCTTGTGCCTTGGGACACTGTCCAATAGATAACTTTACACCTACAGGAATATGAACCTTCATCGATTTACTATCTTGCATATTAAACCTCTGTAATATTGTCTCAACATACTTCCTCTAGTTTAACCATATCTTCCTCTTTGCTCTATCTCATTTAATTTCCATACCCAAAATATAGTTTGCAGCACCAAGATCTTTCACGTCGAATTTGGAGAACAATTGGGTCTTCAAATATTAGATACTTTCTTTGTCATTTCCAACTAGCAACATATCATCCACATACAATATGAGATAAATAACATGGTCACCAATTAATTTAAAATACACACAGTGATCCACTTTGCTTCTAGTGAAGCCAAGTCCCCGTATAAATGTATCAAATTTATTATACCATATCCTTGGTGACTTTTTTAACCCATACAATGACTTTTTTAACTTTCATACCTTTTCTTTCTTACCCTTCACCGCAAATCCTTCTGGTTGCTTCATGTAGATCCCTTCTTCCAGATCCCCATGAATAATTGTTGTCTTCACATCCATCTGTTCTACCTCAAAATCAAAAGTAGTAACAATAGATAAAAGTAATCTAATAGAAGCTACCTTAGCATCAGGAGAAAAAATACCACCAAAATCAATTCCTGACACGTGGGAATAACCTTTTGCTACCAACTGAACTTTGTATTTCTCCACCTTTCCTTCTACATTCATCTTCTTCTTAAACACTCATTTGCTACCAATGGGTTTCCTTCCAACTAGCAACTCCACCAAATCTCAAGCCTCATTTTTGTGCAAAGATTCCATTTCATCAACCATGGCCTCTTTCCAGAGTTTTCCATCCTATAAATCTACTGCTTCCCTCACAATTATGGGATCATCATCAATACTAGATAAAACAAAATTTGAACAAAAAGAAAATGGACTATACATTTCTGACTTCCTTCTTTCTCAAACTAATCTTCTCACAGCTGGAGTTTTTGGCTCTTCATCTTTTGATTCCTCTTCTGTTGTAGAGGTTGAATCTTCCTCCTTTAGCTTCAACTCTATCTTCTCAAGCTCCTTTGGTAGGACTTCATGTGTAATAACATCCTTCACCTCTCTAAACACCACATCTCAGTTATACACAACCTTCCTTGTGTCTAGGTTCCAAAGGTTATAACCTTTTAAACCATTCTTATATGCAATAAATGTGCACCTTTCATATTTACTATCCAACTTTGTTCTTTTCTCCTTTGGAACATGTACATATGCATCACATACAAAAACCTTCAGATGTGAAAGAGAAGGTTTCTTACCAGTCCATACCTCTTGTGGATTCTTATCTCCCAACGCTGATGAAGGTGATTTGTTGACCAGGTAACATGCAGTCTCCACTGCTTCTACCTAGAATTCCTATCATAACACGGCACCATTGAGCATGCTTCTTTCCTTTTCCATCAATCATGTTCATTCTTTCCTCAACTCCATTTTTTTGAGGTGTGTATGGAGTAGTCTCTTGTCGTGTTATACCACACATCTTACAGAAAACTTCAAATTCCTTATTGCAAAACTCTCCACCGTTATCTATCCTAAACACCTTTATCTTCTTCTCTATCTAGTTTGCCACCAAAGCCTTAAATCCTTTAAACCTGTCAAAGACTTCAGATTTCTTCCTGAGGAAATTTATCCAAGTATTCCTTGAGAAGTCATCTATAAATGATACATAGTACATAGACTTACCCAGTGATGGAACCAACACAGTTCCAATACATCACTGTTCACAAGCTCTAATATTTGTTTCGCCCTCTTATCACTAGAGGGGAAACTCACTTGATCTTGCTTGCCATATACACAATTTTCATAGAAATAAAAATCCAGAGAGAAATTATACATACCTTTTACCATACCATTACCATGAATTATTTGAAGGCCCTTCTCTCCAATATGTCCAAGCCTTTGATGCAATAGCATGGTATTTTCTCCAAAGACCACTAGATTTTCTGATCCACTTTCAGGAACCACATAATTTTTTCACCTATCAATAATAGTGCTACTCTGAAGATTTTACAGAGTTCCAATCTAAACTCCCCGCATCAATACCAGTGCTCCGTGAACCATCTTGCAGGTATATTTCTTGAGCATTGTTTTTACACTTCTATCATCTAGCTTGCTTATAGAAATTAGATTTCTGGCCAATGCAGGAATATGCAGAACACCCGAAAGTGTTATAATCCTTCCACCTTGTAACTTCAACTTGAATTTTCCACGACCAATGATTCTAGCCTTTCTTTCATCCCCTAAGAAGGCATCACCACCATCATATTTCTCATGCTCGCAGAACCACTCCCTATGAGGAGTGAAGTGAAAAGATGCACCTAAGTCAATCAACCATGCCTCATGATCTACATGTGTACTTGAATAAGAAGCCAAGTACAAATCCCCACCTTCATCTAAAGTAGTTTTTGCCTCTGCAAAAGGAGCATCATTAGATCCCTTTCCTTTCTCTTGAGATTTAGATTTACAATCCCTTTTTAAGTGCCCTTCCTTTCCACGTTTCCAGCCCACCTTTACAGGTTTTCCTGGAGATTTAGATCTCCCTCTAGATTTAGATCTCCCATTCAAGGACTTATTTTTGTTTCTATTATGGAACCATCCTCATACAGATAAGGCATCACCATTCTAGCCCTCCATATTTTTCCAAACTATGTGGTGATTGCATTGCTCCCTATTGCAACAACCAAACTATCCTACGAATCTTGTAGAGAACACAAAAAAATGATGTACTTATCGTCATATAAAATTTTAATATCAACCAATAATAAATGGCTTACTACAATATTAAAGGCTTTCATATGCTCTATCACTAAGTCTCCATATTTCATCCTCAGTTATAGAGATTTTTTTGTAGGAATATTTTATTCACAGGCGAACTAGATTGGTACAAAGTCCCTAACTTGTCCCTTAAAGATTCCGTTGAAGCTTCCCTTGATACATTCAGCAATACTAAATCTAAGACACACAATCATATTGTGCTCTTTGCATTATGATACAACTTTGCCCAATCTTTAGCCGACATTGTTTTTGCTTTAGTACCCGGATATACCACAATCCACTGATTGTTATCCACCAATAGATCCTCCATATTGAGTTTCCACAACTCAAAACTCTGACCATTAAATTTCTCGATCTCTATATTTCCACTACTTGCCATCTTCTTTCGCTGCAAGAATCAATCCCATAGATCTCCCACTAAACAAAGTCTACCAAAAACCAGAGAAAAATCACTCATCAACAAAGGTGGCCCCTTGACACTGAAGTAGCTTTGATAGAAAATGTAGGTTCTAACCCTGTATAGAAATTACCTACATACGAATTCTAAAAAAACAAAAAATAAACAATGGTAAGAGCATAAAACATAAAACAGATATACAGAGAGATTTTCCCCTGGAACCCAAAACCAAGACTACTAGATTGACTTTTCATTATATTCCTTTCAATGTTACAATACATATATATACATGTCGAAGCATCCATAAACCCCAATCCATTAACCCTCGATTAGAACATAATTGTAGTTCCCTTGACTGGATCTACAAAATTCCATGGACAAAAAAACATCATGCCCAAAACCATGTGTGAAACCCATGCACAAAACCATACGTAGGTTCGCACGTGGAGTAGTCATGGAGAGAATATAATACACACCCAACAAGATCCAGGTTTGATAAGAGATCAAAGAGCACTTGGAGTAGCTGAGACATATTTCCACCAAGGAAGATTTGGAGCTAAACAAAAAAAACATGTAGAACTACGTCAGTGGTCCTACCCAAATCAGAACAATGTTGCTCATGCTTTAGAGGGAAGTTGAAACTGGTCTAAGTCATTGTACCTGAATGCCATGGAGGCTAGAGACTGCTTCCATCCAGACACCATCATGCAGTTTGGGGATGTCATCACACAGTACCAAGATTGGCACCAATATGTTACCACAAAGCATCACGTAGAAGTTACTGAGCTGGATTTCTCCCAAACTCAAGCATCATAGTGTTTTTTCTTGTTAGGTTGTCAAGTTGTCTCTACCCTATTTTGTCTTATATGGGTACAAGTGTAAATTGTAATATTATTTGTAATTATGTTGTAAGTGAGATTCCAAATGTCAATATTGGAATATCAAGAGTCATGATCTAATGTAATGAGTTGTTCTATAAAGAAGTTGAAGAGCCATGAGGGTAGTCCAATGGTCATAAACAGGAGTTGAAGAGTCACTCCCTCTTGTTATAAATAGAATCTCATAACTCATGTAACAGGATTTTGGGAGCTAAGTGTTTGGCTAGGCTTAGGCTTAGAATGAGCTTGGGAGAATTATGAAGAGCCTTGGCTTCTCCGTAGCATAGAGCGAGTATATTTCTTAAGAGTAGGTGTTCCTAACTTTAATGCTCCACTATTTCAGCTAGTGGTCCTCAATGGTGTATGTATGAATGGAACTTTCACTTATAATAAAACTCAGAGCTGACACACTTTCACGCATATGTTGTGAATATAGTAGGATTAATATTATTGTATTTTTAATGTATGTTATTTAACTTACGCTTATGCTTATGAACCATTTCATTTTCATTTTTATGAATCTCGTTGATTGCATGTTGTTGTATTATTCCGTCACCTTAACCTACGGACTATTCTACATGTTAGCTTGTGATGTCATTATGTTCGTGTGTTCCTTTTAAATTGCATACTATTACAAGCTTCCAAGGGCCACACCTCCTTTTCCCTTTGTGTTGGAATCTTCATGCATCATACTTGACTTTCTGCAAGGTCACACACTTTCTCTCACCAAAGTTACCATAATTCACTCTATGCATTTTCGCATTTAAGGCATAACATTACCACCCATTACTGGGAATTCTACTCCAAATGGTGTGAGTTCTAGTTGGGACTTCATATTGGGGAGATCCCCTAAATGTTGGTCCCTCTAGCACTATCAAGATTTCTAGCAATAGAAGGAGGGCTAGATGACAAAATGAACCATTGAAGTCAATTTTGAATTTCTGCACTTATTTAATGACTTCTTCCCAAATCATAACCCTAGGATGTTTTTCTAGACACACAAATATGAAAGTGATGGTGATAATTATTGATAACTTGTCAATTTTGAAATTCAATGGCAAGGGTGAAACAACCTTATTTGAGCACACTACCCATTTTCTTGATTTCCACACAAAGCACAGTATCCATTGTGAGGATGTTGGTTGTAGGTTGTTCATTCTCATGTTCAAAGGGCACATATGAGAATGGTGTAATACATTGCATAATAAATCCATTCACTCTTTCCAACACCTTGTCACAAATATGTTTCATGCCTTTGATATGTATGATCGTAAAACTTTGTCCAAGAAAATTATAAATTTGTGAAAAGAAGCTCATGAATCTATTCAATATTTTCACGATCATTTTATTCATTTTTGCTTTTCATTTCTAGAAAATGATGTTGATTTCTCTTTCTTGATAAGATATTGCCGTATCTTGTTCACATTTCAGAAAATTTGCACAAGCTTGAATCTTTTGAACCTCTCCCAACATACCTCGATATTAAAGCTTCTAAATCCATGACGGATGAAGTTGTTGTTTCAAGTGAACCTCCACACCCTTCCCATCAAATAGCTCCAATTCTGTAGGTTTATGTGGGAGAATTTTAGAATTCATCTATTGATCTACCACCATCTTCTCTCATACCACATACTCAGAATATCATCGCAGGTTTGGACTATGAATCTGATGGTTATAATGAAGTTTTATCTCCTCCTCATTCATCCTTTGGTTCCTTTGATCCTCTGGATTTTCATTTGTTGTGTTCACCTATTTTGAATACTTATTTTTATGTTCATGAGGATCAAGTTTTGGATGGAGTTAGTGTTGATTAACCAACTTGCGATATCATTTATGATGACTTTGTGTGGGGTCCCATAGTTGAACAAGAATCTGTGATGAAGGATGATTCTTCTCCTTCCGCACATCTCATTCACTATCCTGAAATCTTCCACAATCATGCCATCCCTATTAAATATTGTTAGTGTAGGAATTTACAAGGTAAGTTCCTCAGACAGAACACCAAAGGACACTGCTCACAAACAGATCATTGATCAATACATCAATATTTTTGACGTGGTTAAAACCCTCAAAGAGGGAAACAGTCCACGGCCTGAGCCAATGCAGCCACTTCAGGCAATTTATTAATAAAAGAATGAAATTTTACATAAGCTTCTCTCATGAACAGTTAACCTAAAAATGACCTTGCATGCTCTTTAAATAGAGATCATGTACCAATCGGGTGTTAAGCCACAGATCAAGTGTAGGTAATACCGAGGAGAGAATGAACCGTCGGATCACTACATATCGTGACCGTCAGATTGTAAGTTACAAAAGTACATAGTAAAGAAACACACTTTACCTAACTCTATACTAGACCAAGTTATACTTAACTATTTCCTATGTGTCAGAATATCCTAATGTCCCCCCTTAAGAAACAACTTGGGATAGGATTGAAGGATGTACAAATATGACACAATAGGAGAAGGAAGGAGGCACTAGAGCCTATCCCCCCTTAGTGACAACTTCCTGAACTCCAACCATAAATCGAAGTTTAGTAAACTTCGCCTCTGTGAGAGCTTTTGTAAAGATGTCTGCAACTTGATCATCTGTTGAACAATATTGCACTTCAAGAACATGGTCATGAATGAGCTTTCTGATGAAGTGCATGTGTAGTTCAATGTGTTTCTACACTGATGCTGAACTGGATCTTTGCAAAGCTGAATGGCACTTTGATATCACACCAAAGCGTAGTCGGATGCTGCTGCTCAAAACCAAACTCTGATAGGATCTGACGAAGCCACAAGGCTTCCTTACTAGCCTCTACGGCACCACGATACTCTGCTTCTACTGAAGAAAGAGAAATGGCATCTTGTTTCTTGCAAGCCCATGTAATAGGTCCTGAACCAAGAGTGAACACATAACCAGCAGTAGACTTTCGATCATCAGGGTCACCAGCCCAATCGGAATTAGTGAAACCAACCAATAGAGGAGATGCTTCAGCACTATAATGAATGCCAAACTAAACTATACCACAAACATAACGAAGTATCCGTTTAGCTGCTTTCCAATGACTTTCACGTGGGGTTTGCATAAACTGAGAAACAAGGCCAACAGCAAAGGAAAGATCAGGACGAGTATGGGTTAAATACAAAATTTTTCCTACAAGTTGACAGTATAAGGTAGCATCAACTTCGGGAGAAGTACAAGTGACTAAAAGTTTGATTCCAGACTGAAAGAGAGAAGGAGCTGGCTTACAATCTTCCATGTGAAAAAAGCGTAGAATATCACAGGCATACTTGGATTGGGAGAGGAAAA